>VDFB02114361.1:0-10286 GCA_007258455.2 Sequoia sempervirens
TAGATCTTGTTGTTATCCATAACTTTACCAGGTGTTGAGGATAGCTTCGAGTTTTTACCCAAGCAACAATTGACAAAATTTGACCTTGCCAGATTTTGTTAGCCTTCACAAAACAATGATAACATGAACAAACATAAAATCACATAGAATTTGACATGATGCTAGGTGTTGGCAGATGGTCAGTGCTCCCCTCGGGATTCATGACATGGACTAACTACCTCTCGTGGATCTGTTAACTATGGCAGTTGTATCGGGCATTAATAGGTCGATCTTTTGGTGCAATGGAAATTGTGGGCCTACAAGTGGTATCAGAGCCAAAGGTGCTAGGTTCGAATTCCCTCAGGTAACGCTGAGGGGGAGTTTGTTGGCAGATGGTCAACACTCCCCTCGAGATTCACAACATGGACTAACTGCCTCCCATGGATCCATTAACTCTGGCAGTTGTATCGGGCATTAATAGGTCGATCTTTTGGTGCAACGACAATTGTGGGCCTACAATTAGGATCTTGAAATACTGCAATAAAGCTTTGAAATGTTTCTCTTTAATTTCTTGATAGTGCTCTTGATCATAAGTTTTGCAATAGTTTTTTAGATGTCTTTCAAATGATGCAATAACTAGGTATTTATAGGCCTTTTTCTAATTTTCCAAAAAATAAATCTTGATAGTTGAAATTTGTAGTTTGAATTTTGAATGTTAAGATTTCAACACCAACATATCCAAAATTTGTCCCTAGCAAAATAGGGGGACCCATACGCCCTAGGGAAAATGGGTCTTGGCCCTATTTTCCAAGACATTAAATGTTAGGGGTAAAATAAAAACTAGATGCATTTTTTAATGCTTGCAATTTCTCATAAATTGATACAAATGGGCTATAGAATGCATAATTTAAGAAATTAGGGACCCAATTAGGCTCAACAATTTAGGGGGAGCAAAACCTAGTGTGAAATTGTCAAGGGTGACAATTTACAATGTTACAAGATCAAAATAAAAACCTAAGGACACTAGGCTTTATATTTTTGACATCTTCATTCCTCTCAAAACTGAAAGAAGGGTAGTATGTTGGGCTCAACCCTTGAGGGAGCCACATTTTCCTCCACATATATCACATTTTGACACATTTTTTAGCCTCCCTATGACAATTATCTCTTGCATTCAACCTTCTTGCATTCATTCATGAAAACATTGAAAAAACATTAAGTGCAAGGGTTTCAAAACTACAAACCTTCATTAAGAGCTCTAACTTGAACCTTAAATGGATAGGTGTGATTGAGAGGCTTGTGATCCAACTACAACTTATTTTCTTCTTGTCCTCATGGTGAGATAATCTAGAAACACTCCTCAAATCTCCATGCAAACCTCTTGAAACTCCACTTCCAGTAGAAAAAGAAACCCTAAACCTCTCCTCCACATGAAGTTTTTTCCTCTATTTTTAGCACCCAAACAAAGAGTCTTCCTTTTTCCATTTTCATGCAAAATCATGTTTTTCTCTAAGTTTGGCTTGGAAACTCATGTTTTCTTTTAGGAATAATTTTTTTAAAATAAAAAATTTAACAAGCCTTTTAAATAAAAAAAATTAATGCTCTTTTATTTGATTTTTCAACTAAAACCAAAAGATTATAAATAATGCTGAAGATTTTTAAATAAAAATGGACTACATGTAGAAGTTTCAATATTATGTAAATGGTAGTCTTCTTTATCATCATAAAAATATTTGCTAGTGATAAGAGCTCTCTAAATACCTCTTTTCTTCAACATTTAGTTCATTTCCATATTTATTTGTAGATGAACATTCATCACTAAAAGCATTTAATCTTGAAGAAAACATATTTATATATTAATGACCATGTTCATGCTCCAAGTTGTGACTAGGATTATTTCATTCATCATAGGCTTCATCATAACCTACAACTACTAATGCTACAACACATTATAGTCAAGATCGATGCATTTGGCAAGCTCTACACCATGGGGAATCTTCTATACAATTATCACCTACCTTCTTCAAAGTTTATGTTGGAATATGATGGTTGTGGACATGATTTTTGGCTGCCTGTGTTGTCATTGATGGCAACTAAAGTCTTCAGTTTGGTCCACAGTATCAGTTATGATCGTACCAGCAAAAGATCTATGTTTTCGGAGTTTACCGGTTGAATAGGACATCCGGTTAGTCTATTGATTCAGTCACCTCTCCAGATCATCATTTTGTTAGTTGGATTTGTAAGGAAGGTTTCCGAGCATGTATCTTACTCTGTTGAAGAATTTTTGTGGCATTACTGTTGTCATAGCTCAAATTAAGAGGTTCAGTGGTATAACTCATTGTCTATTCTTTTCTTGTGGCCAACATGTTCAATATCATGGATCGTGGATGTATATGGAGTAAATGTTTTGTTATTTTCTTATGTTTGAACCTTTGTTTGGGTCCCTACTATGAGTTTAGCCAACTTATGTAGGTACGCACTAAATTGTGATGTATGATTTTGGGTCGACACAAGGAAAGCTATTATATTTTTCTTCAAGCCGACATATAGTGAAATTGATGATAGTGGATATATAAAGAAGATTAGTATTTCATCTTTGGAATGCAAGAATGTGAAAAATGTGTGTATGGAAAGTGTGTATGGTATTTATGCAAAAAAATTGTATAGTATTGTGAGCCTACATCAGAAAATCATCGAGTTACTGTATGTGTTGCAGGAAGACTTCTATTGAAGTGCAGAACAGAGCATGAAAAGAGTGTGATCAGAGAGTAGATTGTGCACTTCATTGGAATTGAACTCTAGCATTTGAAGATGTTGTCCCATCAGTTCAAATTTTGTAGCAACATTCTATCATATGTATTGTAGGCAATGAGCCTCTATTTTGTTGAGTAGTGAGCTCTAGGCAGTGAGCCTGAATGCAAGTGCATTCCCTTTTTATCTTTACTTTTAACAAAGGAAAAACTTTGTGGATTAATCTCCACCATGGTTTTTCCCCTAATAGGGTTTCCACGTAAAAATATCTGGTGTTATGGTGTTCATTATTGTGTGTGCATGTTCTTATTTGGCTTATGCTGCTAATACTGCACAAGGTTCTTATATTGTTGTATATGGTTTTAAATTTAATATGAATAGCAAAATTTTTTGAACACTGATTCACCCCCCCTCTCAGTGTTCCCTGCATCCAACAATTGGTATCAGAGCAAGGTTCCTCTTCTAAAGAGCTTCTAATTGGTATCAGGATCAAGTAACATTAGATCTTATGCATGTGTGGAATATTTGGGCATATTGCTAATCAGTGCATGGGCCAGTGGAAATCAATGGAGAGGTCTGGTATGCTTTAATTGTAACAATTTTGGTCATATAGCAAAATTCCGCCAAAACAAAAATATGAATAAAAGAAGTCTGGATTATTAGAGAAAGATTTCATAGAAAGACAAAAAGGTAAGAAAAAAAGCTTATATGGAAGAGATAAAAGATCAGATGAAAAAGACATGGGTGAGAAAAATTGAATCTAATGATGGGAATAAAAGCACGCCGGGCTCCACGGTAACTAATGGCAGTGGCCAATGGCCTAGGGGGAGTTTTTCATGAAAAGTCTCTTATACCCCCTGTGTATTGCAAGTGTTAGATTAGTGGATGTTGTCAGTCATTGAGTCACTTTCAAAAGGAAGTATTGGAATTTGTCTGATGAATTGTAAGAAATTGGAATAATTTGTAGCTAAATCTTTCACCTGCTATCTGAGTCCGTAGTCTCATCGAAAATTCTAGGGCAATGCATTTAATGCGTCAAAAGTGAAAGTTAGCAAAGTTATATAAGGGAATTTTGAACTTCATTTTTTGCACATTGTATTAAAGAAGAACAAGTTCGTTGGCATTTTTCTACTCGTCTCAAAGGATCAAAAGGATTTTGGGTAGCGAATCTTAAGGTATTTTCATCAATCATTATCTTTGTGGATTCTGTGGTTGTTTGTTCGGACTATAATTATGAAGCAAATCAAAGGTGCTGTAACCCTAGGCGAGTATAATAGTCAGAAGATTAGGGATGAGTGAAATTTGTTGTCGCTCTCGGATTGAAAAAGGCTTGAAGTATCTAAACATAGAAATTTGGATATCTGGTGCGAGTTCCCTCATTTTGTTGATATGGATATTGTTCAAATTTTCTTGAATAAATTGTATGGTGAAAACATTACATTGGAAAAACCATATCAAATCACTAAGGACGTGATCGAGAACCTAATTGGACTGTGTAAAGATGGTGACATTCCAAAGGAAAAGTCAATTAGAAATGTGGAAGTCGAAACCCTAACCGGAATAAGGGGAGATCAAAGGGCACTGATAATTTCATCAATCAAGGACCGCCTGACCAAGTATGTGGCTTATTGGATTTCATATAAAATCTATTTCAAGAATCGTGAGGGATCAACTTTGGCTAGTGTTGCTTATATTGCTCATAAGATGATAATTGAAGGTGGGAACTTTGACTTGTGTAGTCTGTTGAAAGAAAAAATGATGGAAAATGTCTAGTCGACTAGGGACATTGACTATTCTTTCAGGTTTGGTACTTTGGCAACATGCATTTTAATGAATTTTTTGAATTGTCTTCCATTAAAAGATAATGTGGTATGGAAAGAGAGTATACCTATTTGCAAACAAATATTCAATCATTACAACTCCTTTGAGAACTGTGAACAAGTATATGATAGTTTCTTTAGAAAAGTATTAATGAGATTTGGAGAAGGTGGTGCTTCACTCCCAGCAAGAATAACTGAGATTGGATAATCTTTTGGGAAGGGAGAGAAAGAGCATAAAAGGAAAAGAGTTTCAGATGATGTGACTCCTTCTGCACTCAGGCCTGCAGAGACTGAAAAACAAGAAATAAGTCAAGTGGTTGTGGACATAAAGGGTGAATCTTCTGAAGAGTGAATTTCATGAGATCTTCCAAAACCAGTTGAACTAGAAGTTGTTTCTGATTTAGACAGTGATGAGGAAGAAGATTTGTTTAAATCTAAAATATTAGAGATCATTCACATAGAGAATGGCATGCAAAAGGTGTCTGAAATATGGTTAGACAGACCATCTTTTGAGCAGGACCTTATTGAAAACACTTTAGCAAGATTCTTTGTGGACAATAATGTGGAGTTGGGAAGCTTACAAAATATTCTCCTAGATGAAATGCTTGAGTGTGTGAAGATAGCTATGGAATTGTGCCCTCAGAAAGAAAAGAAGAAGAGATAATTTCTCACCTAAAAATGCAGTTTAGGTTATCTCTCTCAAAATTGAAGAAGAGGATGAGTGAATTAAGATAGTGCATCGATTCTACAAATAACATCTTCAACTACTACCTGAAGTGGCCCCATGTGATAGGGAAGTACAAAGATAAACTTGAGGAAATTGAGAGTGAGCTGGTTAAGATTGGACATGACTATAGTATGCTCCTGGACTCAAATGGAGACATGAAGAAGAAAGTTATCAATTTACAAGATGAGCACGCAAAAGTTCTTCATACTAAGAATGTTCTCACTGACAAATTTTGGAAGGTTAAGGATATAACTGAAGGTAGACTAGAAAAAATGGTTGAGATTCTCATATCAGGAGAGCAACTGCAACAGGCAATCACTATTCCCGAGCACCTTAATCAAATCATCAATAGGACATTTGAAAACAATAGCCTGATTATTTCCATTGGATTTGCTGTGGATTCTTGGAAGAAATTATTTCTAGAAATGAAAGCTAAATATAAGATAATCTTCTAAAATTTTTTGTAATAGTTGTAAAATTTTTGAAGAATGAAGTAAAGGTTAGTACATTATTTTAAAGAAGTTAAGGAAAGAAGCATAGAGCGGATGCTATAAATTTTTGTCATTGATGTCAAAGGGGAGAGAATGGAGTGAAAAATTTCTTGGCATATTTAGGGGAGTATCAATAAATTTATATAATACTTTTTGAGTTTTGGGCACTTAGTAAAATTTTCACTAAGTGTTTCCATCAATGCCAAAGGGGGAGATTGTTGGCATATGATAGTTGTGGACATGATTTTTGGTTGTTTGTGTTCTCATTGATGGCAACTAAAGTCTTCAGTTTGGTCCACAGTATCAGTTATGATTGTACCAACAAAAGATCTATGTTTTTGTAGCTTACCGGTTGAACTGGACATCTGGTTAGTATGTTGATTCGGTCACCTCACCAGATCATCATTTTATTATGTGGATCTGCAAGGAAGGTTTCCCAGCACGTATCTTACTCTACTGAAGAATTTTTGTGGCATTACTGCTATCACAACTCAAATTAAGAGGTTCGGTGGTATAACTCATTGTCTATTCTTCTCTTGTGGCCAACATGTTCAATATGACGGATCACAGATGTATATGGAGTAATTTTTTGTTATTTTATTATGTTTGAACCTTTGTTTGGGTCCCTACTATGAGTTTAGATGACTTATGTAGGTACACACTAAATTGTGATTTATGATTTTTGGGTTGACACAAGGAAAGCTATTATATTTTACTTCAAGCTGACATATAGTGAAATTGATGATAGTGGATATATAAAGAAGATCGATATTTCATCTTTGGTATGAAAGAAGGTGAAAAATGTGTGTATGGAAAGTGTGTATGGTATTTATGCAAAAATTTTGTATAGTATTGTGAGCCTACATCATAAAATCATCAAGCGAGTTACTGTATATGTTGGAGGAAGACTTTTGTTGAAGTGCATAACAGAGCATGAAAAGAGTGTGATCAAAGAGTAGATTATGTGCTTCATTGGAAATGAACTCTACCATTTGAAGATGTTTTCCCATCAGTTCAAATTTTGTAGCAACATTCTATCATATGTATTGTAGGCAGTGAGCCTCTATTTTGTTGAGCAGTGAGCTCTAGGCAGTGAGCCTGAATGCAAGTGCATTCCCCTTTTATCTTTACTTTTAACAGAGTAAATTTTTTTTGGATTAATCTCCACCATGGTTTTTCCCCTAATAGGGTTTCCACATAAAAATATCTGGTGTTATGGTGTTCATTATTGTGTGCCATGTTCTTATTTGTCTTATGTTGCTAATACTGCACAAAGTTCTTACATTGTTGTAGATGGTTTTAAATTTAATATGAATAGTAAAATTTTTTGAACACTAATTCACCCCCCCTCTCAGTGTTCCCTGCATCCAACAAAAGGAAAAAAGACAATGGATAATGGTAGATGAATCAATCCACAAGAACGAGGTTGAGCAAGAATCATGTCGCCACTCAACCATGGTTTTCGTTTAGCTTTTTCATTCAAGCAACCAAGCCCCAAATTACACTTGCGAGGTACACATTCTATAGGGACTTGAATGCCTGTTCATTATGCCCACAACCTTTACACCCATAGCCATATTTAGAGGCAAGCTTAAATCTAGGGCCATAACATGCTTGCAAATATTGAGGAGGAGGGTCTTCATAGAGAGCATTGTTCCAACAATTGGGATCACACTCTTCTATGGGATCACCATCATAATTCTTGATAGGACTACCAACATTAGCCTCTTTAATAGAGGAGTGATCATCTTCCCCAAAATGAGGAGGATCGACATTAAGAACATTACAATTCACATTTAAATTCTCCCGTGATACAAAAGAATAACCATCTTTGATAGTGGATGTGGAAGATATTATTGAAAGGACTAAGTGGATCGGGTCAACTTTATATTCTCCACTAAAGGATTATGTAAAGTCTAGAGAACCCCAATCATCAACAAGACATACATTCCCTTGAGAAGAGGTAGAATTAATATTTCTTGCTTCAGAAGGATATTCTTTAGGACATCTTTCTCAAGAGTATCCTGTGTAATAGGTGCTGCAAGAGTAGACATCAACTCACCATTAGCTTTCACCATAGATTATTTTCATTCTACATTTTTCCATCACAATAGATAGTACCATCATCGATGTGATCTTGTATCTCATAATGCAGGCACATACATCACTTGGTATCATGTCTGTTAATTTGATGGTATTGGTAAAATTAATTTTCTTCCTACCAATTAGGGCAGAGCTCGGTAAGGGGTCAAGAATCTAGTAAGGTTATTATATTATCCTTCAATAACTTTTTCAAGATAGAGGAATAAGATTCTGAAAACTTTATGAACTATCTATTATGTTTGAGGCCTTTGTCACTAGATGCGGTGACTAAATTCACAACAGATTTACCCTTTCCAGAGATTGACACAATGGGTCTACCCTTAGGATGGGAATGTGAGGAAGATCCCCCAAACTGGGGAATCATCTACTGGTATTCCCGCAAGGCCACACATAAATGCACCAAAGAAGGGTCCTTCATCAAAGTGAACTCCTGCCATGACCTCTCTAGGTTTCTGATGAAAACCTTTTGCACATATGAGTCAGGAAAAGGGTAAGAGATCTATGAGAATAGTGCTTGATATCGAGAAATGAAGTCAATTATCTTCTTGTGCTCTCCCTGCTTACATCGGACGAGATCTTAAAAGGCCATCTTTGACCTGATGTTCGCTTGGAATTTCCATAGAAATTGATTCACCATCTTATAAAACAAGAATACAAAGTTATTGGGAAAGAAACAGTACCACTCTAGTGTTGCGTCCTTGAGAGATCTAGGAAATAATTTGGTCATCAAGGTGTCATGGTGAAAGAAGTCCATACACATCGTGTTGAATACCAACACATGTGTTTGTGGGTCTCCCTTACCACCATACGTCTCAAATTTAGGAATCTTCATTTCTTGGGGGAAGAAAGTGTTTAGAATTTCTATCAAAAGAGGAGTGTCATGGAAGAAACGTTAAAAGATCACCTGGGAGAGGTTTTCTAGATGATTCTGCATCTAGCCCATATTCTATAGCAAAGCATTCAAAAAGGGTCAGATTATGAAATAGGACTAGTGGAACCACCACCAGAGCCACTAGAGCCACCACCCACCATTCCCCCAAGGCTTCCACCACTAAAGCTAGCATGAACCTAGAGTTACCACTACCAGAATTAGAAGGAATAGTGTTGAAACCAAGAGGGATACTATTTACTTTGACAATCGGAGGTGCCTCAAGCATGGGGGTGGTATTGATAGATGGTCCTGATTCGACCATGCATACCGACGTCATGGGCGTCGAAACTCCTATCTATCTTCTAGAGGTTTTAGGCCCAAAACCTTAGGTAATAATTGATCCAGGGTTGTATGAAGGGAATGTTTCCACTATGTCAATGATGCCTCAGAGAAGCTCCAGGCCCACCCAATCTTTTTCCAATATATGTCTCATTTCATTGACAACCTTAGTGGCCCTATCCATGTTCCGTTCTTTCACCAAATGATTTGTGAGATCTAATAGCCTCCTATCTAGAGCAATGAGATGCTCTGTAGGAATAGTGAGAGCATCATCATTGTCCAAAGGTGGGGCCATAGGAGAGATAGGAGGGGTAGGGGCATGAGTGGTCTCATTAAAGAAACTCATATCTACCTTTAAGACCATCTCCTAGGAGGTTAAACTAGTAGTGAATTTTGAGAAATCCATCCCTAGGTGTCAGTGTCACACACTCCTTCACACAACATAGCTAGAAGTTGTATACTAAGTTACAAATCTCATAAAGTTTCACAATCCTCAAGTCTACAACCCACACAAGATACGAGAGGAGGAATCCCCACACAAGGAAACAGATACTACAATGTTCATGTTAGGTTCACCAAAATGTAGAGGGGGACCGACTGCTCAGGACGCCAAGTCATAGGAGAATCTAGAACAATAGGCTACCCTAATCTACCTCAAGCTAACAAAATGTTTCCAAGAGAGTCTAAAGTTTAAAAGGACAAAAATGAAGAGCAACTTTGGGTTGTTGTTGTCCTTCTACATGCTTCGTTGGATGTTTCAAGGAGTTAGGTGACCAGGTTTTTAGAGTCTAGACTATAACTCAGGTAGCTTATTGCTAAAGGGCTACAATGTAGGACAAAAAATTCATGTACAATGGAGTGTAATGCCTCTGTGAATTCTAGAGGTGGGAATCATATCGATGATAGTGTGTCGCAAATATTCATATCGATCAGCGCTAGCATCCTAGATAGAACATCCCTCACAAACACACAAAACAACTGCCAAGTGGATAGAGAAAGGTGGTGGAAATAGGGATTGCATTATCAGACTTAATTTTCTAAGGTAGGAGGTAGTGCAAATGTGGAATTTTCCTAGGTGTACAAATTCACTCCATTACACTAATACATAGATATTTTTTGGTATTTTATTGAATCTTTTATTTATCATTAATTTTTAATTGGTTCTAACAAAAAATTTAGATCTATAATTTATTATAGCATATAAT
>VDFB02114362.1:0-17628 GCA_007258455.2 Sequoia sempervirens
CTAAAGACATACATAAATACATACAAGCATAATACATATGTACATAAAATCTTACATCCATACAATATACATGCACTAATACATATATGCATACATACATACAAGGGTATATACATACATTAACATTAACGAAGACATAACATTAATGAAGACATAACGCGAGCATGTTATGTCTTGCTTGGCATGTATCCCAGATAAGCAAAATGCCAAAACTAGGAAATAACGCGAGCGCGTTATATTTTTCTTGGGAATCTAAGCCTTAGCATTAGTGATTTTCCTTGGAATACCAACCCAAAGGCTTGGAGGGCATTCCCAATGACCAAAGACGTGTTTTGCAAATTCTACAATTTTTTCACATAATCGAGTTTGTGCTCACCATCAGGATTGCATCTAGTTCAATATCGACAAAAGCAAATACATGGGTAATGTTAGGTTCTCTTAGCTATCCAACGATGTAATTTTTTCACTTTTAACAATGTTAAGCCTTTCATCCATAATTTCTTTTGTTTGTATGTCTCTTTTCTCCAAAAAGTAGTGTTTGGTTTTTGTTATAAATTAACCATTCATGAAATTTCAAATAAATTATATTTTTAGAAACTAGAATCATATACAATTTAAAAAAAATTTAAAATCAATTACCTTCAAAAATTTAGTGAGAACCTGACCAAAATTTTACTTTTCGGGGAAGATTAACCCACTTAGAAATTAGTAAAAATCAAATATTCATTAAAATTATCAAAAATTGTGCATCAACTAGAATCTTTGTTACCTAGAATTTTGGCCGTGTGACTTTAAAAATACTACAAAAAAGTTCACCTTTCGGGTCATTACAAGAGTTGCTATGTTATGTTTCTCTGACAAAAACAACACCAATTTGTGTACGTCCCTCTTTTGAACCCCTTAATCTCAACCATTTTAAAAATAAGTTAGTACTTTAGAAAGTAGACTCAGAGCACTTCGATCCTTGTTTTGTTCCATCTCAAAATTTTGAGTGTAACTATCCTCAATTTCATGTCCAAGGTCAGCATTTCCTGATTTCAGAAAAAAAGTGGCCACTTAAGCCCCCTTTTTGGGAACCATCTTGGTGCACTTACCCTTGTGTAAAATTATAGGTTGGAAAACACTGGGTGTTATAAAAGCTACAACTCACATACTATTCTAGAACCCTTTACAAGTAACAACCCAAATGCTAAGTCACAACTCTCAACAACATTAATTAATCTCCTAAATTATTTTGACCATAAAATCTTCTTCTTATCTCTTAATTCCTCTTCTAAGTGGTTAATTATAGTATTGTGTTGTGTTGCTTCAGTTTCAACACTTCCAACTAGTTCTTTTGTATCTGCAAGTTGACCATCCATGCATTTTCTCTCATCCCCACTACTCTTACCTGTTAACACCTCCCTAGTATTCACATAGGACTTTCATGTATCTACCTTATTTTCATCCATTTCCAATTCCATGTGTTCCGTGGAATTCGTATGTTTAAGAATCTATGAATTTACTTGTTCAACTCCACCCATAACATAACCCCTCACTTTCTTTTCCTACACAAATTATTTTTCAATACAAAACCTCTTCAATTTGTCCACTTGTCCATTTCCACTTTCCCATTGCATATATTGCACATGGACCACTTTCCTCAACTTCTCAAGACCATGAAGGATCTCTTCAGTCAATACATTATCCATCTTAGTCACTTTGTTCTGCTTCTTTTCAAGTGTTTTCATAGAAGATTCCTTTTTTATTCCATTCATTCTAGTACCTGCTGCCTCTAGTCCTACATTGGCATTTTCCCATTGACAGAACAAATAAAATGCTTGCATTACTTGCAGTGTTGGAAAACATACTATCCCATGCCAGTTATTCCCTCATGGAAATTTTTTGTTTCATAGGCTCCAAAAATGTAATGAATTCCACCTTCAAATTTTAGATCAACTCTTTGGTGACCTAAATATGGCATATCCCTTTGTCCACCTAATTGGAACAAATAGAATGCTTGCATTATTGCAATGTTGGAAAACACATTGTCCCATGTTAGTTAGTTTGTTATGAAAAGTTTTGTTTCATTACGATCAAATAATGTAATGAAGTCCATTTCAAATTTTTGAACAACTCTTTGGCACAATCGAAATGGAATTTCACTTTCCTCATCTGATTGGAACAAAAATCATGCTTGCATTATTTGCAGTGTTGGAAAACAAATTGTCTCCTCTTAGTTATTCCCTCATGAAAATTTATTGTTTCGTTACAACCAAGAATGTAATGAATTCCACTTTGAAATTTTTCAACAACTCTTTGGTATAGTCAAATAGGCATTTCATTTTCCTCATCTGATTAGACCAAATAAAGTGCACACATTGTTTGCAGTGTTGGAAAACACACTATCTCCTCTCAATTATTCCCTCATGAATTTTTTTTGTTTCGTACACTCAAAAAATGTAATGAAGTCCCCCTTCATATTTGAGAACAAATATTTGGTGAAGTAAATATGGGATTTTCATTTTTTCATCTGATTGGAACCAAAAAAATGCTTGCATTATTTTGATTGTTGGAAAACACATTTTCCCATGGCAGTTAGTTTGTTATGAAGAGTTTTGTTTCTTAATGCTCCAAGAATGTAATGTTCATTTTCAAATTTTTAACCAACTTTGCTACATTCCAAATTTCATTTCACTTTCTTCATCTGATTGGAACAAATAAAATGCTCACATTATTTGCAGTGTTGGAAAACACATTGTCTCATCTTAGTTATTCCCTCATAAAAAGTTTTTGTTTTGTACGCTCCAAAAATCTAATGAATTCCACATTCATATTTTATAACAAATATTTGGTGACATAAATATGGAATTTCCCTTTTTGCATCTAATTGGAACAAATAAAATGTTCACATTATTTCAAGTGTTGGAAAACACATTGTCCAATGCTAGTTAGTTTGTTAGGAAAATATTTGTTTGAGTATTTGGAGCTAAAAAATAATTATTTAGAAAAATCACTATCCTGTGTCAGTTAGTTTTGTCTGAGCATTTTATTTGTTGGAAACATATATATAGTATGCATTGTTGGAAAACACACTGTCTAATGACATTTAGTTTAGTGCGAGCATTTTATTTGTTCTAAATTATATTAGACTGCATTTATTTTTAAATCATATGAGGGAATTGAAATCCAAATTTTAGTGTAAGGGTCACTTTAAATTTTGAAGGTCAATGGACTTAACTACATTCTTACTATCTACAAAACTAAAGGTTTTCATTAGACTCATGCTATCTACATTTAATTATGTGAAACTAATAACTTGTAATTTTCCTGGGACACAGAGCACCTAAGTTGTCTTTTTCATCAAATATTTTTCAAGAACTATCCTAACATTATTATCCTATTTAGAGAGAGTACAAAAGTAATTTGAATAATCTTCCTCTTGAAGCACAACTTTTAATGCACTTCCATTGAATGTTCACCATAATTTGGCTAACTCATCTTTTATCTCATTGAATAGAAATGATGAAAGTGGAGTTAGCCAAGGTGTGGTGATAATTGAGTGGAATGCATTAAAATTTGCTTCAAGAGCACGAATATTCAAATTCATATGTATTCTTTTTGAAAAGGATAATAATTTAGGGAAGTTTGAGAAAAAAATTTGATGGACAAGATAATTTCATGCAATGTGTCATAGGAAAATTACAAGTTATTAGTCTGGCAAGTGACACTTATGAAACTTTAGATCTATTAAATAAAATAGTTATTACAATTCATAGTGGAAAATATACTGTGTTGTAGAAGTTATTCATGATATAATTTACTTGTTCAACTCCATCCATAGTAGCTTCTCTCAATTTCTTTGCCTTCACAAATTGTCGTGCAATACAAAACCTCTTAAGTTTGTCCACTTGTGCATTGGTATTTTCCCTTTTCTTATATTGTGCATGCACCTTCCTCGACTTCTCAAGAGCATGGAGGATCTTTTCAGTCAATACATTATGTATCTCACCCATACTACTCTACTTCTTTTCAAGTGTTTTTACAGAAGATTCCCTTTTCATTCAATGCATTATAGTACCTATTGCCTCCGATTCTACATTTCCATTTTCCCATTTCGCATAGAGCACTGCTCCTTCGTCAACTTCTGAAGAGGAGGAACAATCTCTTTATTCAATATATTATCTATTTGGTTTGCTTCTTTTCAAGTGTTTTTAGAGCAGATTCCTTTTCAATTACATACTTTCTACTACCTATTGGCTGAGTTTTTTGTTTCCATTTGCTGATTGTGCATACTACACATGCAGCTTCCTCAACTTCTCAACAGTAGGGAGAATCTCTTCACTCAATACATTATCTTTTATTTATCTCATTCAATGTGGTCATCATAAATTTTGAAGGTCATCTTCATTAAATTCTTATTATGTACTAAATAAATCTTTTTCATTACGTTTATATGGTCTATATATAACTGCATGTTGGAAAACACCTAGTGTCTAATCAAATTGAGGTGAGGGGTGACAAACCAATTGGGTTGTTAATGTGTTAATCAAAAAAGGTTTTGATTACATTCTTATTGTTTTCTAAAATTCTAGGTTGGGAAACACTAGGCCTTATAAAACTTGCAACTCACATAGCATTCTAAAAACCTTTATAAGTAGCAACCCAATTGCTTAGTCACCCCTCACCTCAATTTGGTATGTTTTTTGTATTCCCCACCTGTAACTCCTCCCCGTGATCATGTAAGCCATGGGGCCCATTTTTATCAATCGGTAGGAGGTGGGAAAGTTGAACCGATAGTGTCAATATCTCATTCCTACCATTTCCCTAACATTTTCTCCCATCCTCCAGTTTCATCACTTTTATCCCCCATTTGGCAGGCCCCACACTACACTGTCTCATCATGTTATGTATGTTTCTATGTATGTTTTTATGTATTTTTTTATGTATGGTTTTATGCACATATGTGTGTTTTGTCCAGAGATTAGATGTGTCCCATTACATTCTTATTGTGTACTAAACAAAAAAAAATCATTAAGTTCTTACTGTCTATATATAATTGCATGTTGGAAAACACTAGTGGATAACAAAAGGTTTTGATTACATTCATACTATTTTCTAAAATTGCAGGTTGGAAAACACTTTTTGTTATAAAACCTGCAACCCACATATTATTCTAAAACCCTTTACAAGTAGCAACCCAATTGCTTAGTCACCCCTCACCTCAATTTGGTATGTTTTTTGGTTTTCCCACCTACAACTCCTCCTTGTGCTCTTCACCCTTTAGGTTTGAAAATGGAGAATGAAACACAAAGTGTTTTCCAATGTGTAATTATTTTGTGCATTATCATATTTAACCAATGCAATCACCTACTATTTTTTGGTCAATCAAAGTGATCACCAACATTTTCATTGACTTCTTAACCTTTCTTCTTGCATAACTGATGCACACTGTGATATGCAACCAATGTGTCTTACAATAATCTATATTTTTTTAGTTCTCTATAAAACTAATGATATAAACATAAGTTTTCTACTGGTACATAGTATCTTTCTTGTCTTTCTTATTTTCCCTTATTGATTATGCAAGTTATGGCCTCTTTCATGTGCCAGGAAAGATGAGTTTTTCATATATTTGAATGAACATTCAATGCTTCATAGTTCCAGCAGAATGGAAAAATTCTTAGAGTACGATACCACTAAGAGGGGGGGTGAATTAGTGGTAAGAAAAAATTTAAACACCCTTAAAACAATCTCTTAATACTTTTCCCTTATAAAATGTAAAATCAAAACAATTCAAGGTTTCAAAAATTCAATTAAAAGTGAAATATTTGAGCAAACACAAATATAATTAGAAAATTAATCACACCATAACACAATTGTTTTTCATGAGTGAAAAACCCTCTAGGGATAAAAAACCACTCATAAAATCACCTCACTGGCTTAATCAAAAATGCCTCACTGCAGAGCCTCACTAGCTACAAAATGCCTCACTAGCTACAAAATGCCTCACTAGCAACATAAGCCTCACTGGCTACAAAACACCATGCCTCACTGGCAAAACTCTATGCCTCACTATAAAAATGTGCCTCACTGGTAGTCAGGTGAACATATGAAAGAAAAACTCAATTCAGGGGGTTGTCCTGATTCTCTACTAATCAATTGACTTAAGCTTCATCACCACATATACATATCAATCTTCTCTACAAACAAATTCACCACCTTATATCTCCTTTTTTCTCCAACCTTACTCCACAATACACCATGAAATAATCAATCAAAAACCAATTTGCAACATTACAATAATATATCAAACTTCTGTCAATAAATATAAATAGCATCAAGACAACTTAGACATTTGTATAAGAAATTTCTGATCAATTTGAACTTGCATTGAAGTATGAACTATCCCTGTCTTCAAGTCATCATGTCTTTGTCATGAAAAAAGCATCACAACATTCTATATCCCTCCAAATTTCATGTCATAAACAATATCATTGAACACTGCATAATGTCACTCTCAGTAAAAAAATAATGTACAAAAAATTACCTTATTGAATCTAATTGGAATCATACTTTCTTTATCATTAAGCTTTATATTCTAACCAAGAAATCATACTCAATATGTCATCATCTTTCAATAAATAATCATACCCCTTTCATATTGTAGACACGTAAAATATATCGATTGACATTGTGCACTTGATCTCGACTACTAACATCATTTTTTCCAGAATCATCCCTCGGTCTAACCATTTAATCAAATCCCCTTATCTGGTTAAATTCATCAATTTCTCTCTCTTAATTAAATAAATCATTTTATCTAATTAAGTCACCTCTTTTGTTAATTAAATCAATCCATCTGATCTAATTATCCCTATTTAATTAAATAATTAATTTTATTTGATTAAATCTCTAAAGTCTATCCATTAAATTAAATAAATTAAAACCTTGTTTGATTTAATCTAACACCATCTCTTTTAATTAAATAAATCAAAAATCTTTATTTAATTAATCTCTTATCATATTTCTCTCTTATTTGATTTAAATAAATCATAAATTTGAGTCAAATAGGTCACATCATCTAATCTCTTCTTAAATTAATTAACCCTTGATTAATTTAATCTCTTATCATGTCCCATCCTCTATTTTTTACAAGTTGCACATGAAAATAGATTTAATTCATTTATTAAATCTCTATTTTCCTCACAAGGCATCTTTTGGAATATTCTCTAAATTTGAATTCAAAAATTCCAAGTCAACATGTACATCCAACAAGGCAATAACTTCATCTTACATGTCCTTTGCCTTGAGCCAAGTGGCAATTATTGCATTTTCCCTTCCCTCTTACAAGTCATTTCAACAAATTTGAAATTCAAAAATATGCATTTATTGGCACAATCCCCAAATCTTGCACATCCTCCATCCATTCATAGATTGACAAGTGGAATCATGCCATTGGATGAATGTTAGTCCCACATTGCTCAAATTTGTACATTAATCCATCTTGAAATTCTATAAATAAAGAGCTCATATCCTCATTTCATCATCCACAAATTATGCAAAGTTATTATGCTAAAATATTTAGCCATTCCCATACATCACCATTGAGTTCTTAGTTAGGTTTTTGCAGATTTTGGCTTGGAGCTCTCATCCTTCATCAACAAAGTGGATCAATCATAATCAACAAATCAAGCTTGCATCTTAGGAATTTGGAAAGGGCCAATTTTCACATCAAATTGGCACCAATTCCCCCATGGGATCAAGAGTTTGATTGCTTAATTAGGATTCAATCTTTATTTTGTTATTTCATTGTATTTTTCATTGTTTTTTCCTAATTTGAGCTATGTTAATGGATTTCATGGGGAATCCTTGTTCTTACTTGTAATTGATTATCTAATGTGTTTGTTCTCATTATTTTGCAGGTATTAGGATTGGGGTTCGCACACATACAGTATCCATACTTTTTCTTGCTCTTTACTATCTTCACACATTCCCCACAATCTGTAAATTCCTCTTCATTGGCATCGACTCCTTTCCTTGAGACTTCCTAGATCCATGACCTTTCTTTGCTTCTGATCTACTACGCCCATACTCCTCTATTTCAAATTTATTCTTGAATGGAAAGAACTCAACTTTTTTATTACCAATGCATATTTTGATTGAAGGATTTCATGCTTCCATCACCAAGGCTTGCTTCTTTGTATGCATTTCCTTTTCCCACAGATGAACCTTATTCTCATAAGTGCAGCCTATCCAAGTTTATCTTTTTTTCAAGGCCATCATTTTCTGAACATGTTTTTCACTTTCATCTCAAAACCTCTGAATGTATTTTTCTTTTCTTCTACCAACATTCAGTTTTTAAATAGTTAGAAAACTATTTTTTTCTAGAAAACATGATGACTGCCATATAAACTTAATTAAAGTCTTTAACCAAGTATATCCATGGGTTTCTCGAAGTCATTATTAAAGACAACATATCATTGTGCTTTTATGTTATAGCTCAAACTATATTCAACCTTTGGAAAAACCACAATTATTCAACAGTACACAATATCTCCAAATGAATAAAGATACCCTTGTATCCTTGTAACCAAGAAGCATTAAAAACCTTGAAGAATTAAAGCATTGTATTCAAGCACTATCATTAAAGCATTGAAGCAAACTTAACCTACATCTATCCTTGAAGAAACTTACTCAAGCTTTGCATGAGGACCAAACCAAACTGTGAAATCCTTTGACATCAATGACAAATCAATGCCACAAAGCCAACAAAAATGACATATATAATTGCTGATAAATATTACTAGTGTTAGCAATAGCTTAAATTGGAAATTAAATTCCCATTGTATAGTTTAATATGTTTGTTTATTGTCTGTACAAGCTGTCATGTTGCAGTCAGCACAACATATAATCCAATATTGGTGAAGTTTGGAATAAAGTAAATTCTTTGTAGCACCAAATGTCTTTAATTTGTCAATTTAATCTATCACTAACACTTGTCATTCTTCCAGGTGGTTGATATAGGCTTGGAAATATATTTGAAAATAACAAGGATAGGTGGATTAAGTAGGACGCTTCAGGAGACATGAAGCTTCTACAAGTTAAATGCAGGTGATTCTAGCTGTCATAGCTTGAATTGCAAATGTACTGGTCAGTTAAATTTCCAAAATTTATTTTTCATTTAAAATTTCTAATTTAGATATAGATGAGATGTTTAGTGTGGGGAATGGAAACAATTTGTAGCTTAATTTAAAACAAATATATTGTACATTATTTTGTACATATTATATCACAAAATTTTATGTGAATCATGTTTCCTCATTGAAGTGTGAGTGTTGCATGGGAAATGCTTAAAGCATTAGTGAATGGGTGATATTGCATCCTTTTAATTATCCTTCTGATAATTGATTTGTGTTAATTTTAGGATAATTTCTCCAACACTACATTGGTATGATATATCTGCCAAAATAGAACAGGAACCTTTGGATCCATGGTATTTAGATCAGATATATTTACAAAAGAACATAATATTTATTAATTTACATTAGAGTATTTCCCCATTTAAATCATGTACGCTTGTTCAGTTGTGAAGCATCGTTGCATAGTTGGGTTTCATAAGGTTGTGATTAAGGAACATTGTTATTGTAATTATTTTTATTAAGTGTAATATACCATACAAACTATTAAGATGAGGCCATAATAACACATAAATGGCCATTAGGCTTCCCAAATTTTGTAATGGAATTGTTGTTTTGTAAATACAATGCAAAATTTCTATAAACACAATGTGTTTTGCAATGTAGAAGCTTCTTTACAAATATGAGTTTTCCTTGTTACCCATTTTGGAGGTTTAGAAACACAATGTGTTGTAAATTATGCAAACGTTTATGCTGAAAATACTCACTTATATACATACAAAAATGCATAAAACCATACATAGAAACATACATAACATGATGAGACAACATAGTGTGTGGCTTACTAGACGAGGGATAAAAGTGACAAAATTGACATATGGGACCAAACATTAGGGAAATGGTAGCGAAGAGTTAATGGCACCCTCATGTCAGTTTTCTTGCCTCTTTCCAACTGGTAAAACTAGCCCCGTGGCTTGCGACAAAAGTTGTCATTTTCATTGCCTTTTTCTAGTGTGGGAATTGGAGGCAGACTAATGTATACATTTTTGGTTTGGATAAAGAAGGGTGAAAACACTTTGTGTTTCCAATCTGCACATTGAAAGCTGAAGGTTAGAGTGCATGTGGAGGGGTTGGAGGAGAAAACTGACCAAATCATGGTTAGGGGTACTAACTAATTGGGTTGCAGAGGGTTTTAAAACACTATTTGGGTTGCTTGTTTCTTAACACCTAGGGTTTTCCAACATGATTTTTTATAAAATAGAATGAAGTGCATACTATAAAGTACACTATGTATTGATGGTTAATAGATTCCCCCTTTAATGAGAAATGTGATATTTGATAAAATAGAACCCCATATATACATTTGTATATCTTCATTTCAAGATAGAGCTTGGGTATAAGTAAAGGCAGGCTTCAAAACACATTGTGTTTCCCAACCTGCACTACACAACATTCACCACTATCAACAAGTTTATTCATTATTTCCAATAATAGAAATAAATTGTTGTTCTTGCTATTTGTAATGCATGTTAGGAAATAATGCATTTAACCCATGAATCTTAATCCATTTCCTACATAACCCATGAGAGATAAACATGCATACAAGTTGCCAAAATGTATAGACCAAATAGAAAATCCACAAGATAACACAAGATATACCCTAGGAAAACCCTCAAGCGGGAAAAACCCAACCAAAAGCATCCATAATCCATAATATTATTTAGATATAAAGAAATACAAGAGTTACATCTGAAGCATCAAGCCCTCCAATGCATTCCCATGTGTCCAAGCATGAATCCACACATCCCATGCCATGCTTCACAAATGCACTCCTCAAGAAGACTCAATAATGACAACCAACCCACTTAGCCAACCTAAAACACTACACATGTGTTTGATTTTATAGACACAAGCTCACACATAATACAACTAGTGGAAAGGTGAAACCATGTACCACAAAACCATGTGAATACAAAACCACTAACCCCTTATTTAATATTGGATACTAAGACATCACATTATTTAATATTTCCCCAATATTAAATTATTATCACATGTCTCGCACACATTAAATAATAATACAATGTTACAATACAACATAAGTGGATCCCCAAATAATTAACTAGTGTGATTAACAACACCACCAAGGTGTATCACAACTAAATAATTATATAATTACAATATTATGATAAATCAATTTATGCAATGGTGTGCAACACCATATCCCAAAATTCTCCCACTTCTTGTATACATTGCATAAGGGATCAATGAATGAAATACATCATCATAGTCATACATTAAACCACATGAATCTCCACAATACTCTCATGCTCCATCAAGTTACTTGTGATAAGAAAAAAGTGACCACTGTCTCAAGCAAGAACTCCTCTCATCCTCCAATGTGCCACCTATGGAAGAAAAGGAACATGCCAAGGTGAAGATGCACCAATCAATGAGCATAAGCATCAAATACAAATGATAGAAAAGGCTCTATCCAAGTTGCTATCAACTGAAAAACCCACATGATCAAAAATAGAATCCATAACACATGCTAATACATCCAACCATCCATACCTCCAAGGCATCAATACATCAGTAAATCCATGCCAGGAACATATGTAGCCTATAAACTACAATCATAAGCTCCTTGTATCAAACCTATCAATGAAGAACATACATATCCAGGAACTCCCACTGCATAGGTAATGTCAAAGCATATCAAGTCTACCAATCAACACTATATCAAGGTTTGATAAGTAAATCAAAGCATGAAGTACCAATAATAATAGCAATGATCCACACATGCAACCCAAAGAGCTGCATAATCTCTCACAACATGTTGCCACCATCCTCTCCAAATGAACATCCAGGAAGAAACCATGAAGAAGATAAAACCTGTAAACCATAATGTCCTTCTACCAACACCTCAAAAGTGTAATGTTGTGTCAAGTATGATCTCCTAACAACCGCAAACAAAAATCCTCAACAACATCCATAACACTCAATCTCGTAGATCAAGTACAACATATGAATCAATGTAACAATTCCAACATGGATGTAAGCCTCTCTAAACAAGAAGATCAAACTCATAGTAACCATCCCCAATATTGGAAATCAGCCCATAAACCATCTCCTAACAATCCTTATCAAAGAAAGATATCCTGAACTTAAAAGCACAAGGAGATAACCATGCAATAACATCCCTCAAAATGAATCCTCCTGAACTAACTATCCATAGCTCAAGATCTATATCTATGAATGATAAAGCATATAAACTCATGCTAAACCAGTCCTCAAATGAGTATCCAAAACACCATGAATCAACTCAATCCCATGAGAATAAAAGCACAAAACATAACACATCTAAAAGATATAATGAGAAAATACCTCTCAAATAATAAGCTACCGAGTAGACCAAGAGTAGGGAATGAAAATGCTCCTCCAGGATAACCAAGTCATCATGACTCTCTCCAAGAACAATCTCCTCTATCATTCCATAACCAGGTGAAAGCTCCTTAGTCTTCCTACTAAAACCTCCAAAGAGTAATCGTCTCAAGCAAATATCTCTAATCACAAGAGAACTCCAACCATCAACTACATCTCTAAGTATCCACAAGCACCTATAACCGATCAATACATGCCAAAATACAAATGCAATATAGCACCATCATGAAGTAAGCAAGTAAATGATCAATATACTCAATACAAAGAGAATCACACACAATCAATGTCAAAGCTCCAACCGCATAATCGGGAACCTATCATGACAACATGATCTAACCATCTCCTCCTAGGAGATCACATGCACCATAACATACACCCTGGTATCAATAGAATACGTATACCATATCAAAACTCTAAACTAGTATCAAGAGTAAACTATGACATAATATCAAACATACTCTAAACCAAGAAACCATAACTTCAATCACATGAAGATAATCATACCTAATGATGCATCCACATCACTGCTAACAACTCCCATTGAACCATGGTACAAGCTACACATGGCATCATGACTACCATCCTCTCCATGAAGATCATCCAGGTCTACACACACTCAACTGCAATATCAATAACATACAAGTGAAACCAAGATCTCCAAGCTAAGAAGATACATACAACCACCATCAAAACATCACAAACCAATCCAACACCACCAAATCATCACTATCAAAAGCTCCCACTGAAATTGTATAACCAATGAATGTACCAAGCTATCATGACATCATGATCAAATAACATGCTACAAGTCCCATCACCTGACTAATCAAGTACTCAAATCATCCATCCTCTCAATCCCAAAGCAACATACCAATGTACAAATGACCACAGACAAGGCTAACTAATGAGATTTGCAACAATAATGAATAAAACTTGGTAGATATCAGCAATCCACATCTGGGTAATCCCATTGCAACTAAATGGGCATGATCAATCCATACAATTGCATAACTCATAGATCCAACCACTGAAACATGCACTCATCATCACATTAGTAACCTACAAACCGAGATATCAAAGAAGATAATCCTATAGAAATCAAGACTCAAACACCAAATCAACCTCAGATCTGATTTTCTAACCATGTCCACAAATGAGTAATCATAATCAAGGAACCAAATAAGCATCAAGAAGATAAGAACAATGTCCTAACATCAAACCATATCACCACCAAACATCCACATACATGATCATGTCATGCCAATGCATCAAATGTACCTACATATCCATGTTATCATAACCATAGCCATCATTATACTTGCACTCAACTATCACCCATACAAGACTCCAAGTCTCAAACCATGTCCAACCATGTACTCAAAACTGAAGACAACCTATGTACCTATCACCATCAAAGTACCAACTCTAAAAATCACCTATAAACCTATACCTGGAAGCACCAATCTAATAATTAGTTGTAGCATCATAAATAACATATAAAAACATGTACTCCCTCAAGGTTTCACCTCTTGACTCGTCTGGATTCTCACACAATCACACCCTGAATCTCAAGAACCTACAAGTGATCAAACGAGTACCAAGCTCAACTTGCTTCTCAAACTAATAAAGAATCTGAACCACTATGTGGTATACTACAAATTCTCTCCAACGCCTCAAAGAAATCAAAAATTTGATTTCATATGCAAAAGTTATGACCAAAACATTGCAACCGAGAACATCATTTTTTCAGGCCATTTAAACATGTCAAAATGGAAAAATCAGGAAACCAAACCTCTACCACTATGTAGTACTTAGAACTAGCTTTCTAACGACTACAAGAAGTTGAAAATCTAACATCGTGGGAAAAAGTTATGCAAATTTGAAAAAAACTGCTATATTTTGTCCAATTAAGCCTATTGGGGTGGCACTCTAGTGGCAGATGGGTGGTCCACCGATGGCCCACTAGTGGCGGTGGCCAATCGGTGGTGGATTTGAAATCTGTATTAAATTTATTTATTTGTTTTCAAAAATAAAAACTTTGCCCCCTTTGTATATGGACCTGACCAGATTATTAAACATTGTTTTGAACTATTTGAAATCCGACCACATTTTTTTTATTGGCGAAATTTAAAGATGCTTTAAATTTTATTAAAATTTTAAAAGGGCAGTTTATATTTATCGCGGGCCTATGGAATGGGCACTCATGGAACCAGGTGCCCCGCCGATAGGCAACAATACCCATGGACCGTGGGTCAGCCAACAACCTGTCATATCATGCCGACCATGGTAGGCCTGGCAGGACTACTAGTATGGAGCACGGTGGGGGTAGTTGGGGGGTTTAGACCCTCCCCAAAATATTTTTATTCTTTTTTTTATTTTCTAATAATTTTACAAAGGTTTTTCTAATTCACTTTTTCAATGTTTTGTAGGGTATAAAAAATATTTAATAAAGCCCGAAATCATGTTTTATTCTGTGGAAAATTTTGACGGCATTATTATATTTTTATTTTTTTACACATGGTCAAATTGGGCTACAACTAAATTTTTTTTACCTTTTTTTCAACTTTTCCAAAATAGATCGAATTTATGCCAAAATTTGTCTCTCGGCCAACTTGAATCCAACCATGAGGTGCATTTTGTCTCAAGAGGTCATATATGAAATTTCCCCTACAAAACCCTCATATTCAAACTCAAACCAAGAAACCCTTTTTCATCCAAATTTGGAAAACTTCAGATTTGCAATAAACCCAACAAATCTTGACAACCCAAAAGCCCAAGTTTGCATACAAACACTTGCAAGATGTGTTCCATATCTTGTAATGCCTCAAACCCTACATGCATACCCATGGCTTCAACTTTGTAAAAACTCTCAAACTAGGGTTATAACAAATATTCTTCAACCATGAAAGCTCTGATACCACTTGTTAGGAAGTAATGCATTTAACCCATGAATCTTAATCCATTTACTACATAACCCATGAGAGATAAACATGCATACAAGTCACCAAAATGCATAGATCAAATAGACAAGCCATAAGATAGAAAAAGATATACCCTAGGAAAACCCTCAAGAGGGAAAAACCTAGCCTCCAAAAGCATCCATACTCCATCATATCATTCAATGATAAAGTAATACAAGAGTTACAATGAATACCTCTGAAGCATCAAGCTCTCAAATGCATTCCCATGTGTCCAAGCACGAATCCAAACAACCCATTCCATGCTTCACAAATGCACTCCTCTATAAGATTCAATAATGACAACCAACCCACTCAGCCAACCTAAACCACTGTACATGTGTTTGCTTTTATAGACACAAGCTCACACATAATACAACTAGTGGTAAGGTGAAACCATGTACAAAAAAACCATGTGAATACAAAACCACTAACCCATTATTTAATATTGGGTACTAAGACATCACATTATTTAATATTTCCCCAATATTAAATTATTATCACATGTCTCGCACACATTAAATAATAATAAAATGTTACAATACAACATAAGTGGGTCCCCAAATAATTACCTAGTGTGATTAACAACACCACCAAGGTGTATCACAACTAGAAATAATTATTTAATTACAATATTATGATAAATCAATTTATGCAATGGTGTACAAAACCATATCCCAACAATGTACATCTACATATACGAGCTTAAAAGCAGAAGGGCTTGGGTATGTTGTGATGTGGAGGTTGACAAGTGTAGTGTGTTATGAAGCATGCAATTTGTTATAATACATAGGTTGTGCAGGTTTAACTGTCTACCCCGAAGCTTGGTCCATGCCATTAAGTGTTGTTGACAAATGACAATGTATTTCAAATGTCGTATTTGTGTGAGGAAATTCAAAGTTGAACACGTAACAACCAAATTGGTTAGTCACACATAAGCTCAATTCAGACAGTTTTCCTCATCTGTGATACTTTTGGACTAAACATTAAAATTGCAAAATTATAAAACCCTCAATAGAAAAGCACATAATGAACTTTGCATATCAAATGGAAACCCCTTTTCCAAGGAAAACCCTTAGAAACCCATCAATGAATACCTCATTATATATTTTGCATGGTTTTTGGTTTCTCTAAAAGTTATTCAATTATTTCACTCATATTTCCACAATGGGTTGTCAGTTATTTCATTCGGCTTCCTCTTAATTTTTTGTATTATGAGAACACTCAAATGGAAAAATTTCAAAACTAGCAGATGGGAGGAAACCAAAATTTAAAAATCCTCAACATAAAAACACATAAACAACTTTGCATTTCAAATGAAAACCCCTTTTTCCAAGGAAAAATATTTATTTTATTGTCAATGAAAACCCATCTTCGCAATGAATAGCCATTCATTTCTTCACAGTTCCTAGGAAAAATGGAAAAATGGCATATATTTCTATGGATATACATACCTTCTAGCTAGCTAGCTACCCACTCCTATCAAATCCCTTTTTGTATGGAGAGTGACTACTCTGAATCAGCCTTTGAATGCCTACAACTCCTTTTCACACTCTCCAGCAACCTGCAAAATGTCAATGTCAAAAATGGTAGCAAAAATGGGACCTCGTCTGGGATTTTTGATATTAAAAAATTATGATTTCGAATATCACATTTTGGGCTTTCTATCCATTTTGAAATATGATTTTGAAAACTTTCCAATGCTGCCACATTTTCTCGATGATGGGACAGGAAACAATAGGTGACATAATGTCCATCCATCAAGTCTTTTCGTCGGTTCGTCTTTCCAAATTATGATTTTTAAAACATGAAGATAGTTATGATGCATTTGACATGCATTTTTTTAGGAAGAATATCCTCATCCCAATTGTAGAAGGTGATCTCCTTACAAAACCGCATGGCTTGCACATGATAATGTATTGCCCTTTTTTGGGGATAAGACATGTCTGATTATGTTATCATGTCCAAGATAGACATTTTTTCAGGGATAATAGCTTGATTTTACTATATTTTGTAGGGAGATTAAATTTTTCCTTGCAATTAGACGTGGCTATTCTTTGTAGAATAATACATGTCAGAGGCATCATAACATACAAAAATGCATTTAA
>VDFB02114363.1:0-48048 GCA_007258455.2 Sequoia sempervirens
TCATATATAATAATGCACGAGATTTTGTAGGTATGAGGATGTCATATTTTTCTATCAAAATGGGGTTTACCTTAAACCTTCATAAAATTACTACCCATAAGGAAATAGGTTAGTGGAGCTGACCACCAAAAACATAATTCGGTTAATCAAGTCCATCAGGTTAGAGCAAAAAAGGGAGTGGAAAAAGCACCTACAAGCTACTTTGTGGGCATACCAGATTATTCCCAAGAAAATCTTGAAGGCTTCTCCTTATGAATCGGTATATGAAAAAGAGGTGGTTTTACCTGTTTCCATAGAGATCCCTGCCTTGCAACTACTAAAATCCCTAGAGATTGAAGAAAGTGATGAAATGGAAGTAAAGTTGGTGGAACTCCTCAAACTTGAGGAAGACAGAGAAAAGGGTTATGGATCAATGATCAGTCACCAATAGATAGTTAAACGATGGTTCAATAAAAATACTTTGAACCTAGTTTTCTGGGAAGGAAGCCTGGTACTAAAGTATGATGAGTGTATTGCAAGACTAGGATAGCATAAAAAATTTGAAGTGCTATGGAAGGGACTCTTCCAAGTCAATTCATACAAAGAAAAGAATGTGTATGAGCAAAAATATATGGAAGTAAACACTTTGGGTATTACCGATGAATGGTATTTATCTAAAATTGTTCCATTCAAATACACAAGTTCTTTGAAAATTTTCAAAATTATGTACCATACATAATTTTTTTTGTAAATACATTTTAATTTTGAGAATAAGCCATGAGAATAACACTAAGGAAATAAAAAAAAAATATCGTATTATATTATATTCATCAAACAATTTATAGTGTAATATAAGCTCGAGGCTCAGATTTAAACATGAAGCTCTCTCGAGTAAACCCAAAAAGAGTCACAAAGAAAAAGAAGAAAAAAGGAGGAAACTTGCAAAAACAATAAAGTTAGGCCTCTAATCATTGTTAAGTAGTCGAAGTGGCTCGTCATTGAGTTCTTCTCCCCCTCCCACTTCTTCTTCTTCTTCTTTATCATGGTGAAAAGAGGGTGAAAACATAGCACACACAGGCTTGATGCAGCATGGACCTTAGTTCTCATTATCGTGGCTATATACTAGGAACTCAAAGTGTTTCTTCAAATTGACCCTAAGAATGTGATCCACATTGTACTCTAGTAGTAGAAAGGTGGAAACTAGATGAGATGATGAGCAATGCCTCTCAAGGTCCATGGTGTGGAATTCAGTGCTCGAAAAGGAAACTAAGCTATGTCTAGCCCATAATCATTGTGCCTGTGGATGTCCATGGCACTTAGAATTCTAACACTAGGGATAGCCACTTGCACAATTTCACAAAGCCCTTCTAGTAGTATAGAGACAAACATTTGGTGGCATAATTCAATTATCATGGGCTTGACAATGTTTAGGTTGAGAATGGAGGCAGCAAAGCAAGAAACAATGATGTATTTGATCCTCAACTAGTTCTCATCTACAAGATAGTCTTTTCCAACTACCCACTAGAATGCAATGAGTATGAGGTAGTCATATTTCTTCACTAGATGCTTAATTTTGTCACAAGGGACCTGACCCATGAAGGTGTATTGTGGCCTTCATGGTAGAAGTCAAATGGGTGTTCCTAGGCCAACCAACATTATGATAAAGCAGTAGAAGCTAGCAGAATGGGAGATAGTAGGGAAAGCTTCTTAAACTTAAAAGGATATTTTTTTGAATGAATATTGCAATAATGTGGCATAGTTATTTATAGAAAAGATGTGTCAACAAACCCAACCAATGGGAAGTCTATTTTTGTTCGAATGGTGATGAAGAAATTCCAAAGCATCTAGAGAGTAGGAGAAAAATCATGTAGAAAATATGACAAGAGGTCTTGAGAAATAAATTTGGGCATTGAGAGCAAATGCTCATGTACGTTGATTGTCGACATGTGTCCTTTACCATCATCAGCACCAACCAGCTTTCTTACTTGAAAATATATGGATTATCATGCTATGTTCTCAAAAATTAACCAACTAGCTTAGTTACTTGAAAATATATGGATTAGCGTGTTATGTTCTCAAAAATTAAATAGGTGCATCTTTTCAAAAGTACACTGCATTACTTAAGCATGTTTCTCATAGCTAAAAGCATGCTTTCCAATGCAATTAGCTTATTAATGAAAGAGGCAATAGGGAGAATGTACTAATTCCATTCTCATGGAATTTTTCGCATTTCTGAGGGGTATAGATCACAAATCCACACATATTTCCTTAGTGGTAGCATTTAGTGGACCAACAGTAATGGAAGAGCCTTAACTGCATGTATGTGCAAAGGAATTAAATATACCTGAAAGAAAAAAATTTTAAGTCATGAAAAATCAAGTGGTCATTTCATTGAGGAAACTCTCTGCAATTTCTTAGGCACAGCCATGGTAGAAGCATCAACATCTAGTAGAAAGGCTAGAGCCTCATCAAAAATTCTAGATTACACCAATATAATTGCAACTAGTATAAAATTGTAGTCATAAAAGAGGCGGTACAAGATTTAACAGATAACATTTTTGACTCAAAGTTGACAACTAACCATAAAGGCATTAGGCAGGGGGAATTCCAAAGGATGATGCAGCATGGTTCATCTTAAATTTTTGCATCTCGGCTTTGGAATTGTGGTTTTCCACAATTTATGTTGCTTGTTTTACACCCATGCCCAGAGTTGGTTGACGTATGTGCGAAAGATTCAATAGAGAGACGAGAGTAATTTTTGGTAGTAAAATCATGGTTACAATTTATGCAGTGGCCATATGAAATATGTTGTGTATGCCTACAACTTGGGGCATTGAACACTTTGATGAAGAAGATATGGAAAATTTCTGGTAGGCCAAAACCAAGATGGGAAGCTTCTTTGAGGATGACATGAAGGAAAGAATGGATAGAGGTTACTTTATTTTTCCTCTCTCATGTATAAAATTCAAGAAAGACACATAGTTGATTTTCTCAATGCTAGCCTAGATTTAGTGCCTTGATGATGATGAAGAAGTCCATCCCTTTCAAATGGGCCTAACTTTTATTGTTAAGGATAAAAGTTAGAAGTACTACGATTTTGCTAATGCAGTAGCCAAAGGGATGTTAGAACAATTGAGGACCTATGACACTAAATATAAATTCAAGTATTCTTCTTTCTCGGTTCACTTAATTTTTCATCAAAATTATGAGTTTCTAGAGAGAAGGTTTTCATTATCTAGGTTCAATGTAAAGGGTTTATATTAGCTAGTTTTGGTATGGACTCATGTTCTTTCAAAAACATGGGATTAATACTCGTTTTGGATTATTTTATGAGGCTAATCCTTCAAGATTTTCTCCCATTCCCTAAGGGCCACTTCTTTCCTGAGGTCATGCAATGGGCAAAGGTGTTTGCCAACCTTGGTGGATTATTTCCTAGGTGAGGATTTCACTTTTATTAGATTCCATGGTTTTGTCAAGGAGCCTTTTACAATCCCCAAATTTTTCACTATGCAGTAGAAAAATGGCCTAGGTATGATATTTTCATGTTCTTTTAGCTCTTTCTTCATGATGCTTGGTCCATTTTTCTTTGATATAATGTTGTAATGTGGCTCAAACATTCACATTAAGTCCTTAAAATTCAAATTATGATGTCTTGTGAAGGTGTTGTGAAGTGTTGTAAAACATTTCTACACTTTTCTAGACTCTATTCATTACAATTCACCTAAAAATCACCTTTTCATCACTTATCAAGTCCTATTTTGAAGTGTTGTAAAGTCTTGGAAAGATATTTCACACTTTTCTAGGCTTAATTTCACTATTTACACCTTTCTTATGCTTTATTTGACCCCTTTATGCACTCATAAGGGTTAATTAAGTGTGTTTTTGAATGTAAACCCAACAAACAACATTAAATGCAAGATAATTCCTAACAACCACTTTCAAGTCCAAGGTGGGACCCATTCTCCATGGGTGGTGAATGAGTCCCTCTTTGCTCAAAATTCAAAATATTTCAAAATTTCTTTCATTTTTTAATTTAAAATCACCTTATGTTGGCCTATGATGAGGTATCTTCAGGTTACTAAGGCACAAGTGTGTATAAATAAGTATTTTTCTTCTCATTTTAACCCACATTCATCAAGTTCACTAATTCACTCATTCTTTCAAGCACTCAAGCACTGTGCATCATTCAATCAAGCATCAATCAAGTATATTGGAGTAGCCATTAATATATCTTCATATTTCTTCAACAAGGTTGGTGAGTTTAGGAAATTTGCATGTTGTTTATTCATCTTTCCTTTTTCATTTCATTTCATTTTCTTCACTAATAGTTTCATTACAAAAGTGGAATTTGACCAAGGAAAATCCCTATAACCTAACCGTTAACCATTTTTCCCCTTTTTCATGTGTGTTTTTAGACTTATGTATGCATATTTATCAAACATTTAGGTGTTGAAAGGTAGTAAACAAGTCAAAAAAGTGTTTCAATTCAACTGAAACCTATTTCAAGCTTGGAGACAACCTATAGTCTATTTTCTGTAGATTTCACTTTGTCAACCCAACAAGAAGACAACCTCAAATTCTAGTGCTACAAAATTGGTCCTCGATTTCATAGAATATTGGGAGAGGACTAATTTTCCATAAATGGTGAATGAATCCCACCTTAAGGCTAGAAAGTTATATTTTTTCAGATTCCAAATCCTGACACTCAGAAACTTGTTTCTAGAAGTTTTCATCAAAAGCAAAATTAGTTCACCATTAGTGGCAAATGAATCCCACTGGTGATTTTCAGTGATCTTTTCCAACATTAAGGACACTACAAATTCTTTATTCTCTACCTAGGTGCACTCTAATTCAACCTTATTCTTTTCTATTTTACATTCATTTATGTTTAGTTCATGCTTGCATATCACATTGTGTTTTGAAAAATTATATATTTCTTAGGTTTTGTATTCATAATTAGTCAATTACTTAGCTTATTTGCATTTACACCATCTCATTTAGTCCTAATTACATCATATATTTCCTAATTTGAATGAAACACATTGATTTTTTGTGAGGTTTATCTCGCTCCTTTTAGGTGAAACATCCTAAGAGTGCAAGAGTAGCCTATAAGCCTCATGCCCAAAAATCTTTGGTTCAGTAATAGATAGAGTTTTTTCTTTGGAGGCATGCCATTAGGAAACCCTTGCCAACAATGTCTATGCCATTAGAAGGAATAAGATGGGGTTTTATCCAATCCCCTTTAGCATTGCTGACAATTAGGTGACATTGGGGAAGTGAAAGGCGGGGGGTGAGCTTACAAAAAAACTAGAAATCTTAGGCTTGGTTCTAATTTTTGAAACATGGGACTACAATAAAAAAAATCACCTCTCAAATTTGAAATGTGAGAGTCGAGAGTATTTTGATTCAAGGAAAACTCTGACTCAGGAAGGACTAGAAATATATATTGACTTCGCATGTAAACCATTCAAACAACTAGCATAACTAAATTTCTATGTTATGCAAGTGGAGTATCAAAAGAACATACCAGTGGGTCAATCCCTCAGTGCACAATTCAAATTCAAGGGGTGGTTGCAAAGGATGAAGGCATATTTCCTAAGGTTTCAAAAAGAGATGAGGTGCCCCAATGCCCTTTTTAGAGATTTGCAACCACATGATGAAAAGTTAAACAAAGATTATGATGCAAAGACTGATACTGATAATAGAAATCTAGAGACCAATCATGAGATAGAATAGGAGGTGCTTACACACCATGCTTCCCAACCTTAGGAATTAGACAATAGAAAAGATCAAGGAAAAAGGACTCACAAGTCATGTCCTTTATCAATGCCCAAAGCAAAGGGAAAAGAACCCAACGGTCCCAAAGAAGGTCCATTGTGGTTATTGAAGGTCAAATTTCAATGGGATCAACCACCAAATGAATAGAATGAAATAGTTTTGATTGTAAAAAGAGGAGATGAGTCCAATATCTAGGTAGACCCAATGCATCATTTAGAGGAGAAGAAGTAGAGTCTACTTTGCAAGGAGTTTCAACTATCAGGGCCCAAGTAAGTTTTTCTCCCTCTCTTCTTTCTACCCTTGCATCTCTAGTTACTCCTATGACCCCATCTATGCAAGATATTCCTCTTTCCACGAACCCCAATTTTTTTTTCCTTAATGAAACACCAACCATTTTCAATAATAAACCTTGTGAAATAACCTCATGCACCAAACGAGTAGCATCTACTTCAACCACTATTGATTCTTTGATCACCCTATCAAGCACCCCCATTAAAAGAGCTAAAACATCCATTTTCTTGTCACTCCAAGTCCATCCGCTTCTGGGCAAGCATCTCTCTTTTTGTCTGTGTATCTTTTCACCTCGACTAGTTTTCCCCTTGCCTAATCTCAATTTGGTATCCTACTATTTTCCATTATAACAATCCCATTTTCATCTCTACATGATCATACATCCAAAGTTTATCCTTATGTCACCCTTTTTGGTCTCCCTCTAGGTGCTTCCATTGTTGCACAAAGCATTGACACCCTTTAGAGTCTCCAAGAGTATTTTTATGCAATGAAGTAGGCCCACTAGGCCAAAAAGTAGAAATGCTAGTTAAAGAATGTTACAAAGTCAGCTACTAAGAAGGTTGAAGCTTGATTCAATGAAAAGAAGAATTCCATATTGATCACTACCATGAGACCACTCATGTCCAAGCCCAAGGGAAAAATGAAAATGGAACATTATGACATCAGATCCATGGGTCTGGATTTAAATAAAACTCACCTGTGTGATAAGGTGGTCCTAGCCAAGGCCACCTAGAAGGTGGTATATGTGGATTACAAGAGGCTAGACAAGATATTGAAGAAGGGTGAGGTAGAGTTGATAAATGTAAGGGAAACAATGAGTAGGATACATATAGAGATCAAGGCTAGATATTTTGAGATGGCCCGCATAAGATAGAGACAAAATTAGCAAGGAGAAGCAACCAATTTGCTCGAAGAGGCCCAAGGTGAACACGTTCATCTATATGGTGAAAATTAAAATCTAAGAGTCGAGCTTGCTACTAAGTGCCATAAAAATGCAGAGTACTAATGTACTCAGGAAAATATATAGAGAGAGCTAGATGGCATATAATCTTAAGCTTCTAACAATATGCAAAAAGCCTAGGCGGAAGCAGAAAGGTCAAGAAAAGAGAAATAGGAGATCATGTCCAATCTGTAGGCTCATGACCAAGGGGTTGGGAGGTTGAGCTCTAAACTGACAAATTCCCTCTGAGAGAAGAATCAGATGGAGGAGAAAATAAGAGAAAAATAAGCTTAATTCCACCAGGAGTTAACTACTGCACAAGGGTCTAGAAACCTTCTGATATTGAAGAGTTTGATATCTACACACTAGCAGAGGATGATAGTTTTGGTTTCCATTCTTAAGCCAACCTTATAGTTCTTAAGTGATGCTTGAGAATTAAACATAAAATTTGGCCTAGTAGCTGACCAAATCCTATAGATATATGCTTCCCGTGTAGCAGAATCACATACTCTAATTTCTAGATTATGTGTAGGAACTCAAGAGGCCCTAAGAAGTACAAGGATTCATGATCAAAGGACCACCTCAAGTAAAGCAAGTGAATTCATCAATTGCTACAAAATAGGAGTAAAAATCAAGGAACTCTAGGCAATGCTAGACAAAAAGGTCGATGAAATTCAGAAGGATTTCAATGTTCTGATTAGCTACAGTTTACCTCGTCTTTTCCCACAAGATGAAGAGGTGTTATCAATTGAATAGGTCATGAAGGAAATCAAATAGAATGTTCAGACTTCTATAACACTCCCAGTTTTAAGCTTGACACCCACCGTTGGTGAGATTGAGCATGAGGTCCTTCGCCTTTCCTACCTCTATTACCACCTTGGAGCTATTGTAGCTAGATGGGGAGCCATTTATTTTAAGGAAGTCTTTTGAATATGATTAGGTGTACGTTGTCTTTTACTCTCTCATCTATCTAATTTATTTGGATTGGGAGGTGCAGCATTCCACTTTCCTCAAACTTCAAGAATTTCTAGACCTCTAGGTTTGTGCCTCCTCAAGCGAAGGCGCCTTGTGAGTCACCAGAACTATGAAGTAATTTTTCCTTAATCTCTTTTATTTTTGGATTTTAAACCTTTTTTGGCTTTAGATGAATTTGTGCTTAAAGAAAAGTCATCCTGAAAGGTGCATAATGAGCCAGATGGTGGATGTATGGCTTTTGTTTATTTTCTTCATTTTGGGAGAAAGTTAGGGCATGTTTTAGCTTAGTGGAGATTTTCCCTAAGGCTATTTTTGTAGATCTAAGATTCCCTGCCCACTTGCCACATCATTTCTTCACTTTGGGTAGGTCATGCTTTAAGGCAACAATCTCTTTTGGAGTTTTTCAGAGTATGCTAGGTTTTCTTTGTTTTTAGGCTAGAACCCTTGATTTAGAGTTGTCAATCTATGTGATTGGTCAACCAAAATTTTCCTTGTTGTTTTCTAAGATCTAATTGCTTCCAAATAGAAATCTTTGCTAATATCTAAAAGACATAAATGAGGAACTTGAGAATTAATGAGAAAAGATTGTTGCAACCTAATAAGAGATCTAAGATTAGATTTTGAGCTATCAAATGTTGGCATATGGCAGTATTTACTTCTGGGGTATTGGAAATCATTTTCTCTCTTCAACTGTGAATAGGAAGAGGCAATAAAAGCCAAAAGGTTCCATTTTGGAAAAAGAAGTTCTTTTAAGTTTTTCCTAGTTCTAGAGATAGTTTTAGAAGCAAAAAGCTTGTAGAACACTACTCTCTGGCATGTTATATTATTTTTACTCAAACTATTATTCGATCAGCATCCAACCTTTGTTTCTAAGTTCATTTTATCTTCAAACTTATGAACTTGTTTGGAAGAAATCTTTGAAACTATGCATGTTACAGCCTTTTTGAAGATCCTTCTTTATGTTTTTGTTCAAAATAAAATGCTATGTTAAGCTTAATTCAAATTATTTGAGTAGTTGATTTCCATGTTGTAGGCTTATATGATATAGTAATAATCTATGAAAATTTGATTATGTCTATTGAAATTCTCCAACTTCTTTATGGGTTATTGTCTCTTCATATTATGCTGTCAAAACATGAAGGGTTTATGCAATTTTCTAAATGTTTTTCTATTAAAGTTTGGAAATTTTATTCTTAATTGGACCTTAATGAACACTACCCATGGGGAGATTTGAAAGACTAAATTCTTCTTGTGTTTAGCCTTTACTACTCGTTCTCTTTCCAATAATGAAGGGTTGCAGCATTTTATGTCTAATATGTCATTCATAGAAAAAGAATTAGATTTAAAATGTTGTAAAACCTTTGGCGTATCACCATTTTCATGTTTTTTGTTTACATTTATTTCTACCTTATTCTCCAAACTCATAGAAGAGTCAAATTTCTATAAAAAGCCTATAGGTATTTAGTGAGGTGCAAATTGGTCCCCCGATCATTAAATTTCCCATAAAGCTATCAGAAAGGTGCAATCTTTGATGCTCAACACTTGGAAATTTGGAAATAAGGATAGTGATTGGCTCAGAGTAAAATGAACTTTTTAAAATGCACAAAAGGAATTAGTTGCTAAGAGTTCTTATATTGACACTTCACTTGGGAATTCAAATTGTCTTATACCTTCCCAAAATGGAGGGAGAGTTCTTGTGCTTGTTGGACAAGAAAATGACTCGAGAAATGGTGATATGGCCCTTGTTTAGGTGGAAAATCTATGAGTCATGCTTCTTAGTATGGTCCTTATAAAGCTAGCCAACCATTTGCACAATATGAAAACAATTTATGCACTACCACCATCAAAAGCTCAAGTTGTTGCTCAAGATACTTTAGCTATATGGTGCTCACTTGCTTCTAGGTTGGGACGTTGGGGTATAAATTCTAAGTTAGAAGACCTTTAATTTGTAGTCATCCAACCTCAGGTATTTTGTAATTTGCATGTTGAACTAGCAGTGATGTACACTCCTAGTAGAGAATAGAGGCATCTTAGGAGGACCATGGAAAGTACCAAGTATACGAGACCTTTGCATGATAGTAAAGATGATTATAATTTGATAAAGAAAGTTGACTTCCATGTTGGTGATGGACAAATAATTAAGGAAATTATACAAGTAGTTAGTCCCATTGAATTATTACTTGATCGAGGAAAGTGATGCCACATCTTAAGTAACTTTTCAAAGAATCCTAATGCTTAAATCAAGAAGAATAAAATTGTCCATGATACTGAAATTTCCATTGCTTTTCTTACTGCATGTGAGGAGGCCATTGAGAGAGAGTTGGTTCTATCAACATCATATATTGAAGGAATGGAGAACATCATTGGGGTAATATGTTTGGTGCCCTCAAATAACATATTATGCCTTAATGATGGAATTTCAATGTAGTGTATTTCAACTTCAAATTTTTAGAGGTAGAAGTGTATTGGTAATGAGGTTTGATCAACATCATCAAAACTAAGGAATGCACTTTGCGTGTTCATCCATTGTCAGCCTTGGTAGGCCCACATTCACATGGCTACAATAAAGAAGGAAGAATGGCATAGTGATCACTATAAACCTAGCTTGTGTTGCCATGTTCATGAAGGTCTATAGAATAGAGGAGTTAGGGAAATCCTTGAAATCAACAAACATCGGGAAATGAGAAACTTGGATGCATTCTCACCATCGCCTACCAGCCTCGTAGGATGGATGGTGATGTTGGGAGAATTCTAGTGGGGTGCACGGGCTATCGCCACATGGAGGGTGGGCCTAGAAAAATAATTAAAGGAATTAAGTATTGCTTTGATTGGTAATTAAAAGTGTGACCTGATAAATTTTAAAACACCTTCACCATTTTTTAACGTTAAAGCTTTTATGAGCTATGGGGAAAATAACTAAGGCACATGGGTAAAATTTATTTTTCCCAATAAAGTGTTGTTTTAAAATCTTTACCATTTTAAAGGCTTTGATTTTAAAATGTAAAGTGGTGAATATAGGGGTATGCGTAAAATAGCTTACCCGAATAAAGTTTAAAATACCCACCATTAAAGGAAAAGATTTTTCAAATAAAATATGCAAATATGATGGGCATAGGTAAAATTTTCATTTAGCATGATGGAAATAAAAAATATATTATTAAGGGGGTATGTGTAGGATCATGATTGGCCAAAAAGTGGCAATATGATGGGTATGTGGTTGATGACTATTTCTTTATCCAAAATTGATGAAATGAAAAGGGTTTTTAAAGGAGATTCCCAACTTTCTACTAATATAAATTATGTTTTACTTTGAATTTAATAAGTAATTATTATTCATTTTCTATTCAAATTATGATTAAAGTCATCATTAATAGGCTGATTGAAAATCATCTATAGCTTTCAAATGGTATCACATTTTTTGAATCCAAAACATGTGTCACATTCTATGCTTCACATACTATAGGATTAATAAAATAAAAATTGAATTTCATGAAGTTTTGATGAAGTTAAGGTGGTCAGACATACGATTTTTTATATTTTTTAAAAAGTTGTAATAAAAAATTCATAATTAATTATTTACTTGGAAAATAATTACAAAAAAATATGCATCACATTGATGCATGAGTCCTCTACTTATATCTAAAATATTATAAAAAATAATTATCATTTTATTGTGGTTAGGGTGGTTAGAAAAACACCTACTTCTTATTTTTTCCCTGAAATTTAAGTACCACTACATTGAAATTTCAAATTTTCACCAAATAGATTTTTTTTTTAAACAAACCTAGTAGTTTAGAAACTAGATTCAAGTTGCCTAACTCTGATTTTTCTAATTTTTTTGCCACTTAAGGGCCTACTTTTTCCATGATGATCTTGCAAATACCCAAGGGCCTCCTTTGTAAAAGTTTGAATACTTTATTTTTTGAGAAATGGGATGAAAATTGCAGCAAGGTAGAAGTAGAGTAAACAAGGGCTTTCACAGTGAATTCTCTAGCTGTTGTAAAACACATTTTTTAGTTGTAGGGTAAAATGGAGGAAGAGGAGGTGAAAGTTTTCAAGGGTAAAAGACAAGTTTTCTAATACATGAGGAGTGAAGAGGGAATAATGAAGAAGCTTCTTTTTACAAATGAAAGGGGAAATTTTTTTTAGGTGTTATGTGTAGATGTAGTTTAAGGGCTTCTCCTTATTCTATATCTATTCTTTATTTCTCATTTTGTAAGGGTTTTGAACTTCTAATTTAGAAGAAGAAAATAAAAACTACTTAGCTAGGATTTGGAGTTTTATTTTATAGTGAATGAATTGCTACAATAATGTCAATTAGTTTGATTAATGAAACTATTACAAAAAATTTCTCCATTTTGTATTCTCAAATTACATATTCAAATGAAATATATCAAGGATATGTTGATTTGTCATTGCAATATTTTTGCAGTTGTGTGATTTGTGTATGGGTTTCTTCATGCAAAGAATTAAATTTTTTATGCATATTACTGCGAGTTTGAGGGAATGAAATAGATCTATAAGTATGATTATGTAGTAGCATCAGAGGTTATGTTAATGTAAGGCAGTAATGTTAAAGGGCCACTACTTTGAGATAAGTTGTTTAAATTTTCATTCATGATCTTATCTTTGACTCCATTCCTTAGAGTTAGGCACTGATATGTAGCATTACCAAAATTTGGTTTAGAAACTTTTAAACCATTCAATTTTTCATTGTTTTTTTATGGGTTATTTGTATCTACCATGTTCTCCATGATAGTTAATGAAAGTTACCCAATATCTTACCAATTTTGAGTGATATTTCATGTTTCTTAGCATATTCTTGTGAGAGCATTATCTCTTAAGCAATACCCTATTGAGTGTGTGTATGAATCTTTAGGTGTTTCTAGAAGGGTCACTCCCTTAGTTCCTACAAATTCTGAAGTGTAGGGGAAATGTGTTCCAATCTCATTTCCTACTGGTTGGCCAAATCCTACACTAGATCTGAGTGTGAAATATGGCTTACTTCTAGGATTTAGTGGATCTATTGATTTTGGAACCAACACTTAGCAAGATAAATGGCACTTTAGCTATCAGTGTATAAAAGGCTATATAAATGGCACTTTAGCTATCAGTGTATAAAAGGCTATCTTCTTCTTATTGTACCAATTCCTCTAGAAAATGTTGTAATCAAATAATCTCCTTGCTAGCTTCCATAGCAACAACATACTCAATTTCACTAGTTGAAAGCTTAAGAACCTTTTGCAGTCATGAAATCCAACTAACTGCAATACCTCCTATAGTAAAAACATACCCTATAGTGCTCCTCTTGCTATCAATATCACCCACCAGATAAGAGTCAACATATCCTTTTAGATCAGAATTTGTTCCTCCAAAAGATATTTTCTTTAAAGTAGTACTTCTCGAATATCAGAGAATCCATTTTACCACATTCCAATGTTCTCTTCCTAGATTTCTCATATACCTACTCACAACTCCTATTGCATGTGCAATATTTGGACTTATGCATACCATTGCATACATCAAGCTACCAATTGTTGTTGGATATGGTATCTTAGAAATTTTTTCTTCCTCGTTTTGTTTCTTTGGACACATTTCCTTAGTCAACATAAAAAGACTAGGTAAATATGTACTAAGTGCTTTTGCATTTTGCTTATTAAACCTTTTCAACACTTTCTCTACATACTCACTTTGAGATATAAATAAAAAAAATTCCTATCCCATGTGATCCTCATACTAAGGATTTATTTTGTTGCACCCAAATCCTTCATAGCAAGTGAATTTGATAATTTTAGCTTAAGTTCATGAATCTAGTGCATGTTAGACCCAACAATAAGCATGTCATCAACATAAAGCAATAGCATAATATAGTTTCCATTATCCAATTTCTTAAAATAAACACAATAATTAGAATGACGTCTTTTGTAACCTTGTTCAACCATAAAACTATCAAATTTTAAATACCATTACCGAGGTACTTGCTTCAAGAGATACAAATTCTTTTTTAACATGCACACACATTCCTACTTCCCTTGACATCATATCCCCATGGTTTCTGCATGTATATTTTCTCTTCCAAATCCCCATGGAGAAATGTTTTTTTTTCATCTAGTTGCTCAAGGTACAAGTCTTTCGTAGCTACAAGACTTAGAATAGTTCTAATAGAAGTCATCTTTACAACCGAAGAAAATATTTTATTAAAATCTATACCTTTTTCTTGTGCAAAAAATTTTACCATGAGTCTATCCTTATATCTTTTCTTGCCTCCATCTTCTTCCTTCAAACTATAAACCCATTTATGGGTATGTGAAGGATCATGATGGGCCAAAAAGTGGCAATATGATGGGTATGTGGCTGATGACATTTTTTTCACCAAAAATTGATGAAACAAAAAGGGTTTTTAAAGGGTATTCTCAGCTTTCCACCAATATAAATTATGCTTTACTTTGAATTTAATAAGTAATTATTATTCATTTTCTATTCAAATTACGACTAAATTCTTAATTGATAGGCTGATTGAAAAAAATCTATAGCTTTCAAGCAGTATCACATTTTTTGAATCCAAAAACATGCATCACATTCTATACTTTGAATACTATAGAATAAAAAAAAGAAAAATTGAATTTCATGAAGTTTTGACTAGGTTAAGGTGGTTATACATTCGAGTTTTTTATATATTTTAAAATTTGTAATAAAATAATAATAGTTAATTATTTACTTGGAAAATAATTACAAAAAAATATGCATCACATCGAGACATGAGTCCTCTACTTATATCTAAAATATTATAAAAAAATATTATAATTTTACTATGGTTAGGGTGGTTAGACATACACCTACTTCTTATTTTCCCCCTGAAATTTAAGAACTATTGCATTGAAATTTCAAATTTTTACCAAATAGATTTTTATTTATTTTTTCAAAACCTAGTAGTTTAGAAACTACATTCAATTTTCTACAGATTCTATTCTTACATATTTTTGAAATAATATAGATAACTTATTCAAAATTTTATGTCAAGTTGCTTAACTTTGATTTTTCTAAATTTTTTGCCACTTAAGGGCCTATTTTTTCCATAATGATCCTGCACATACCCTTATTTGGTAGTGCTCTTTTACATGCAGGTAATTGAACTAAATCCCAAGTTTGATTTTGCAGCAAGGAATCCATTTCCTCTTTCATGTTTGGCTCCCACTACTTTTTGGTATCTACCTACATTGCTTCTTCATACCCTTTAGGTTCACTATCTAATCAGTTAATAATATAGAATATAATGATGGAGAAAATATTGCTAGAGGAGGGTATGTGCAAGATCATGATGGGTCAAAAAGTGGCAATATGATGGGTATGATGAATCTCATTTTTTTATGGTTTTTCCTTGATGAAAAAACCTCTTTCAGTTGGTTCTCCTTATTGATAGTCTCAAATTGGATCTTTATAATTTATCAAGGTATTTATTTGATGACAAATTTGATTATATGGCATTGGTTTACATTCAGATGGTTTCAATTGGTTTTGGTTTTTTAGTACTTATTCATGGAAAGCATTATGTGCTTTCACATTTTATATGATTTGATGTAAAGGGAATGGGACTTTAGGAAAAACACAATGTTTTAGGGTTTACAATGGTGTACTCTTAAATTCTCTTATAGGCACCCTTATGGAGATAAGGCTTCAATGGTTCACTTATGACTTATATCCTTCCCTTATGATCCAAAACCATTGAAATGATCTTAGGGAACTCAATAAAACTTTTCTTGAATGGTTAAAATTCCCCAAACCTCTATCTCATACAAAAACCCACATTTCCACCTTGATTAGGCTTCTAGCTGAACCAGGTCTCCAGCGACTGTTTATGGACTTTTCTCACAACTTTCCCAAATGACTCCCCAAATAAATGACTGATTCAAATGTATTTTCTAATGTTACAAAACATACTCAAACCTTGATGGCTATTTTTTTGGACCAATCTCTCCAAAATCTGTTGTTTCCACAAAATTAAGGCCTAATTAGCCCTTTTTTCTCAAAGCAACCCTACTCAAATCTTGTCCCCTGATTATGAAACTTTCTACATTGTCTTGAATTGTTTCCAAACTAAGAATTTTCAAAGTCTTAGACTCCTGTGACTCCCTTAAGACCCCTAATCACAAAACCTCAATTAAATCCCCTAAAACTAGGTCTTCTTGGATACTAGCCTTCCAATCACTTCCAAAACTATTTATTTCAATTTTCACCAATAAATCAACATGTTTCATCAATTCCAACTCAAAAAAATACCCCATGTTTAGGTAGAACTCCTACTGTTATACCTTAGGCACCATTTCCATGCACCTTGCCTTGTCATATCACGGTGTACACCCTAGAATCCTTCCTTCCTACACATTACCCTATTATTTATATATAATAAATGTTATATATGATCCATTTCATAGGTTACAATCACAATCTTCCATGAAATGGATCATTCATTCATGAAAACTCTCAAAAATTAGTGAAAAATCAGAATTTATGTAGACAATTAGTTGTAATATACAAAGAACTTATTATTATTGCTTATCAGGACATACAAAAGATTTAAATTCCTATAAGTACAAGTCCCTAACCCATCCAATTTATCATATTATCAATAGCAATCAAAAGTTCATAAAAAAAAACACAAGAAAATGCAAGAAATCTAAAGTTTTATTGGTTTTTTTGTAGCAGTCCATACAACCTTTTCAAAATCAACACCCTTTTCCATACAAATGACTTCTCCAACTTTGTAAACCTATCTCCCAACTATTCCAACTAATTTGTATTTATTTTATTACATTATTATTTTTAAAACACCTAAAAACTACTTACCCGTCTAAATTGAAACTAGTCGTTGGATTTCAAAAAAATTAATTTCCAACTTCTAATTTATTGACTTCTACTAACTAGAAACCTTCCAAAACTATCACATCATTATTATTCAACCCTATTGACATAATTAAAGCCTTATATTCCTAACTAGACTCCTAAGACACTATTGGTCCACTTACAATTCATTTTGGTCCTATGGTCCTTCTGAGGAACCTTAGGACTTTTGATCCTCCTATTATATTTATCCATTCAAAATGTTGTTATAGGTTCCAAAATGCCATAATTGATGCTATGAGATGTTTGATAGGTCTTCATGACCCCTGCATCCTCCTAACTCTTCAAGTGATCCTTGATGAGCTTGGGTGTCCCTGCACCAGATTTTTTGTGTACTGATGCCCCAAGTTCCATGTACAGATAGATGGAATTCACTAGATTATGCTTTCAAGTGTTTTTGATGTTCATTTCAAAGTGAAGGTTCTTCATTTAAAATGTGAAGGTATATCTTATTTTTGTGTATATTGTAACACTATTGTTGCATATATTCCTTCACATGGTACTCAGCTTGCTTGCTTCATTGGCAAATATAGTCTTTTCATATGTTAGCACTATCTGGTCTCATTGTTATGATCTCTCTAGATGAGTTATTTCACCTCAGTGATACATCATATTGGTATATACATAGTGCTTATACTTATTCCATAATGTGTTTACTCATCATTATTAAGCACATTTGATATAGTGATCAATTCTTGATTGGTGCTAATACATATCACTTTGATCACTTATGTTTTGGTACTTGGTTTAACTTAGCACTTTTTGTAGCATGATCATAGTGCTATCGAGTTTCTATTTCTCATAATTTTGTGTTTGTTTTTAAAGTACATTGCTTTTCCACTTAAGGTCGACATCATTCACATGATTTTTTGGGCTCACATATATTTTATTAGCAATGACAGTTATTATGGTATTGTGTTTTCATGGACAATGATATATTGTGTCGACATGTTTTTCTTTGAACACATTGACTTTGTCAAGTCACGGAGGTAATATTATTTGTGTCGACCAACTTGGTAAATGATATATGGCAGCAGATCTCATTTCATTATAATGTTCTATTGCAAATGTCAAACTTGATTATGTTCTTTTCAAAAGTCATTGAATGACGTGACATTTGGAAGATTAGGGAAAATGAAGTTTTTTGTGATTTTCTTCTTAGCTAAGTATAGAACCCTAGCCACCACCATGTAGGATTGGTTCTTTGATTTCCTTGCTGCTCTTTACTCTCCAGCTAGTTGTAATGGCTATAACAGGTTGCTAGGTTAGCGTGGATGCTATGTTTGGTGCTTTTTTTGGTTGGAAGTTCACTTGAGGCTGAAAGAAAATGTGGGAATCACACATGGTCAGCGATGATTGATGGTATAGATTCACAATGGTATTTGCTTGAATTTCAATCAACATATTCAGGTAACACGTTTTATCATTCAATGATTTCTTTCAGCAAAATGACATGTTATTGGTCTTCTCTTGTTTGAATCAGCAAGGTATTAGCATCTCTTTTTCTCTGCTTGAGTCAATGTATTTCAATTATAGCTGAAATATATTATGGGCTGATAAAATAATAAAGAAATAAGTGGGCATCTCTAACAGTCGTTGCATTATATGATTTCAGTTATTTTTCATTTGTAATACTCATTTGAATATTTGGGTATTTGGGAATCTTGCTATCAGCTCATTTTCATTACCTTAAAACCATTATTGATGACTCTTAAAAGAAGAACATTCATTTTATAGTGAGGGTTTATCAGATTTAGACAATGGGTAGTTGTGCTTTTTGAAAAATTTGTTAGTTTCCTTAGAAATCTCTTCATTCATTGTAGAAATTATTATTTTCAGCTTATGGGTATTCTAAAATAAAAGTTTTAGAATATGGGTTATCTAAAAATAGCTTTAGAATGGTGTCTATCTTGAGATTAATTGCATTTGATTAGGTTTTTTGTAAAAGCAATTGCAGATTTGAAAAACATCCTTGATTTCTTCTTGTCAAAGGTTTGATATAACTCTATCAAAGTTTTTATAGCCAATTGCACAGGCGTTACTCTGGCAGACATTTATTCACTGGCATCTTTTTCCCTAGAAATATAAAGGAGGTTTCAAATTCTCCTATGAAATTGAATTCTTTGGAGACATTTTTTTGACAGACATACTTGAAAATGCATATACAAATGGTGTTGTGAACACTGTGATTCTTCTGGTTATCATACTAAGAGATAGATATTTGGGTTGTATCAAGAAATGTATTGGAAAAACTCTGTAATACAAAATCTAAAAAATATGATGCAGAACAGTATTGTAATTCTTCTCTATGTAATATTTTAAGGATTCAATATTTGGATTATGAAGGAATTGGATAGACGAGAAAACTGAGTTATATGAGCTTAACTGAAAATAGAAAGATCCTCTGAGATATTATTATTGTTCAAAAATGTAATTTGAGGGGTTGGTGCTCCTTGAGATTGATATCTCTAAATAAGCGGTTGGTGCTCCTTGAGAGGGTTCTCAAAAAATAGCCTATAAGGCATTGTGAACAATGGATTAAATTTATTAAGCTTGCAAGACATATCAAGAGTGGTTTTTATACCCTAGGAGGGTTTTTGACTCGGCAAAATCTTGTGTCTCTTTGTTCTTTTATGATCTTACTACTTTACTGAGTTGCTACTACTTTGTTCACCATTTTGGTATTACATTTCTCAATTCTGTTTCTAAATGATTGCATTCAACTTATGAATGCATTAATCATGTTGATATTGAGATCAAATCTGAGTTATGGTTTAATTTTATGAAAATTGTTTAAATCTATTTTGACACTGATCCAGCCCCCCTCTCAGTGTCATTTTCACTCCAACAATTCGTATTAGAGCATAGGGTCCTCTGATAGGTCTAAACCACCTAGGATTGATCCTGGTCTTGGAGTCTATTTTTAATGGTAGAATCTCAAGAAGAATCTTTTGTAACTAGAGCTCCATTATTTGATGGAACAAATTATGTGTTCTAGAAAATAAAAATGGAAGCATTTCTTGTTTCTTATGATGTTGATGTTTAGAGCTTTGTGTTAATTGGGTACAATGTTCCAGCCACAATACCCACAGATCCCGCTGAGAAAAAGAGGTATGAGACTAATGCCAAAGCTAAGCATGCCATCTTGTGTGGTTTAACTAAAAATGTTTTTATTAAAGTCATGCATTGCAAGGCTACTAAAGAAAGTTGGGATAAACTTGAAACAATATATCAAGGGAATGAAAAAGTCAAACTATCAAAAATCATTACTCTCAAACATTAGTTTGAGGAAATGAGAATGAAGGATGATGAAAAATGGCTGAATATTTTCTAAGAATTGATGATATTGTGACGAGGGAGCAAACCCGAGACACAAAAGTACACTCACAAAATAGAGAAAAATATTTTCTATTAAAATATGGAACTCTTACATGCAGAGGATCAAAAATCCTCGAGCTCTGTGATACATGCAAAATTACAGAAGTTCTAGAAAAATTACAGAATTACAGAAAATCCCCCTTTTCCCAGTCTGCGAATTCTTTCCCCAAAATAGTTACTCAAAAATCATAAATTAGCCCCTAAATAGCCTCTTTCCAATTTGGAGTCAAAAATAACATTTGAGATAAGATTTTTGCGGTTTGGCACCAAAAGTACAATTTGAAATTCAAAAACTAAGTCCTAACTCAAAAATTGGAAATTTTCCAAAAATCAGCCAACTTTCGGAAGCCATAACTTTTGATCTGACACTCTGTTTTTTGAATTGTTTGCACCATCGGAAAGGTCTCAGAGTGAAGAACGTGCTAAAAACCTGGTCTACTCATTCCAACAATTTTTTGGCTCGTATGGTACTGTTTAGTGCCTCAAACTGGACTCGGAAGGTTTTTCAGGGAAAAAAGCAGAAACTGGAACTTTAATAACTTTCAAGCCATGAATGATCTCAACCTGATTCTTTCACCAAAGTGATTATTTCTCCCTCAAGAACTTTCCCATAAATTTTTGTCTTCCCACGCCTTAAAATTCCTACCTACTAAAAATAACAATTGAGTAGAAAAAGCATAAAAGCAGTTCTAAAAGTTGGAAACTCTTATTCGATGAAAAGGGTATCCAGAAATGCAAAAACATATACAAAAAGCAAACAAAAGCAACATAAACGGAAATAATTTTTTTGGGTGATGCAAGATTTCCCTCACACCACTGGATGCTCCTGCATCAGACACCCAGGGTAATTTGAGAAGTGACCCCATCACGTCTCAGATGGTTGAGGAAAACCCAAGCAGTCACCCTCTGCCTTAGACAACCAGGATGAATCTTTCGCAGGCCTTCCTCTCCACTTCACCAGATATTCTTCATACTGCCTATTTCTTGCACTCCTTCCCATATGGCTATCTAGGATTTCTTCAATCTCCCCCTTCTCTGAAGTAGGTGCTAGAATGCCACACTATTCCAGTGTTGGTACTTCCTTTGTTCCACCTTCATGATACTTTGTCAAATCTAAAATATTAAACATAGGGGAAATATTGACTCCATCTGGTAACTCTACCTCATATGCATTCCCTGATTCTTTTCACAAATTTACAGGGACCAAACTTCTTCATCTTCAATTTATTATAGATTCCCACTAGAAACCTTTCTTTCCTCAAGTGGACCATAACGTCATTACCAATTTGAAACTCCTTATACCTCCACTTTTGACCTGCCTTAGCCTTATACTGCATATTCATCTGGTTAATATGTTCTCTTACCTTCTCATGCATATTCTTGATGTGCTTTGCAAATTCTTCAACTTCGACACTTGTCTTCTTCTCTTAGTCCATCTTCCTCAATTCTGGAGCGGTCCTGGGACTACCTCCATACGCAATATGGAATGGTGATCTACTAGTGCTTCTGTTGATAGAATTGTTGTAAGCAAATTATGCCTAGGGTAAGAACAAGTCCTATCCCCTGGGTTTATCTCCTACCAAGCATCTCATCAGGCTACCCAAACTTCTATTCACAACCTCAGTCTGCCCATCAGTTTGTGGATGGTGTGCAGAACTGAACTTCAACTTTGTCTTCAACTTTTTCCACAAGTTCCTCCAAAAGTATCCAACAAATTTTGTGTCACGATCTAAGACTATACTCTTTGGTAGACCATGTAGCCTCACCACCTCTCTAAAGAACAAGTCATCAATGTGGACTGCATCATGGGTCTTCTGGCATGGGATGAAATGTGCCATCTTTGAAAACCTATCAACTACCACAAATACTGAATCATTCTCTCTTTGTGTCCTTGGCAAACCAAGAACAAAATCCATAGTTATATCCTCCCAAGGCCTCTCTAGTACAGGTAAGGGTTGATACAACCCAGTATTCTGGGTCACTCCTTTAGCCATTTGACATACCCTGCAACTCTGCACAAACTTTTTCGCATCCTGTGATAACTGAGGCCAATAATAATGCTCACTGATAATGGTAATGGTTTTATCCTAACCAAAATGTATTGTCATTCCTCCACTATTCTTCTCCCTTATTAGGTTCTCCCTAATAGAACTCCTCAGAATACACAATTGGCTTCCCTTAAATAACATACCATCCTGGATTATGAAATCTAGCCACTTTGTCTTGTCAACTGTAATAGGCTCCTTGCAATATTTCCAAGCTTCTGCAAAATCAGGATCTTCAGGATACAACCTCTTCATTTCATTGAACCCAACCACTTCAATTTGCATCTCTGTCAACAATTTTTTCCTCCTACTTAAGGCATCTGCAACCCTATTTGACTTGCCACTCCTATGCTTTAAAACAAAGGTATAACTCTGCAAAAATTCTACCCATTTCATATGCCTCTGGTTTAATTTTCCCTGACTGCTCAGGTATTGTAATTCTTGATGATTAGTAAACAAAACAAACTCCTTTGGCAATACATAATGTCTCCATTTCTTTAATGATTGAACTATTGCATAAAATTCCTGATCATATACAAAATACTTTCTCTTTGCATCATTAACTTTTCACTGAAATAGGCAATGGGCTTACCTTCTTGGCTCATCACTGCTCCAATGGCACAACCACTGGCATCACAATCCACCTAAAACACCTTGTTGAAATTTGGGAGGGCTAAAACTGGTTGCTCTGTCACCTTCTGCTTCAATAGATCAAAACTCTTCGCTGCTCCAGTGCTCCACTTGAACTCTTTTCTATCCCCTCTCATTGTTTCAGTCAGGGGTGCACAAATACTACTGAAGTTTCTAATGAAATTTCTGTAAAAACTAGCTAGACCATGGAAAGATCTCACCTTAGTAGCAGTTCTTGGGGTAGGCCATTCCAAAATAGCCTTCACCTTCTCTGGGTCCATTTTGAGACCTTCTGTTGAGACAACAAGCCCCAAGTACACTAACTCCTTCTTCACAAAACTGCACTTCTTCAGATTAATCAACAATTGCTCCTCTCTCAACTTATCAAAAGTTTTATGAATGTGCATTAAATGCTCATCCTGAAAATAAAAATATCATCTAGATATACAATAACAAAACTTCCTATAAACTCTTTCAGTACCTCGTTCATGAGCAGCATGAATGTGCTCGGTGCATTGGTTAGCCCAAATGGCATGACTAACCACTTGTACAGGCCCTCTTTGGTCTTGAAGGTGGTCTTCCATTCATCTCCCTCACGAATGCGGATCTGGTGATATCCACTCTTCAGATCAATTTTTGTGAAGTACTATGCTCCACTCAAACAGTCCATCAGGTCATCCATCCTTGGCAAGGGAAATCTGTACTTGATTGTTATCTTGTTTATGGCTCGGGAGTCTATACACATTCTCGACTCCCCATCCTTCTTTGGTGCTAGTACTGCAAGTATTGCACATGGGCTTAGACTCTCTCGAATCAAACCCTTTCTCAACAACTCCTAAACTTGTCTATTCAACTCCTCATTTTCTGTAGGAGTCATTCTATGAGTTTCCTTATTTGGAAAACTAGCTCCAAGGGTCAAGTTAATTTGATAACTAATCTTCCTCAATGGTGGTAAACCCTTAGGTATGTTATAAAAAATAATCTCCTAAAACTCTTTCAATAACCTAGAAACTTCTACCGGTACCTCATCACTATCTTCCTTATCCATTCTAGGAATCAATGCATAACACATACGCTCATGCTTCATGCCTTCTAAAAATTTCCTTCCATTAACAAAACAAATCCTAGCACTACTGCATACCTTTTCTTCATCCTTCTTCAGGGGTTTCAACTTCTGACGGACTCCATCCTTCATCAGGGAATAAGTGTTTGCATGGCCATCATGTACACCTCGCTTATCAAACTGCCACGACCTCCCCAACAACATGTGACATGCATCCATAGGGATGATATCACAGAGTACCTCATCATGATAGCTTTTGATCTTGAACTTCACTAGGCACTGCTCATTGACCTGAACTTTGTGGTCCTTTTGCAGCCAGGCAATCCGATATAGGTGTGGATGCCTTTCCCTTTTCAGCTTCAACTTCATGACCATCTCTTCTGACACCAGATTATCGGTGCTCCCACTGTCAATAATGACATCACAACATTTTTCTTCATCCTTGCACCTTGTGTGAAATAGATTCTTCCTCTGTTCTGGCTCCTTCTCTTCAGTCACCAGGGCTCTTCTAACTACTAGGGCTTCTCCCCTTTCTACATCATCTAAATGCTCGGATTGAGCTTCCTCATCTGCATGTGCAACTCTTCCATGACCTTCTGGGATTCTATTTGTCCTTCCTTGGTGTTGTGGACATTCATAGGCCCGATGCCCTTCTTCACCACAATGGAAACAGGTTCCTCTGAAACCACCTCTTCTGGATCTTGGCCTAGATCTTCCTCATCCTCTACCTCTTTGATCACCACTATTTTGATCACAAGGGCGATAGAAGTTATCATTCCTCTGGCTTCGACTGGTACCCACATCTTCATTTTTCCTTTAATCCTCATTTCGGCTTCCAGAAGATCTTCCACTACCCCTTCCACTTTGTCCTCGTCATTTTTTCTTGTTGTCAAAAATTTTGTTCAACTTCTCCTCAACTTTGAGAGAAAATTGGTACACATCGTCAATGGTGGTCATTCTGACAAGGCTTAGCTCCTCTTGAATACTCGGTCGTAACCCATTAAGGTAATGGGCTACCTTCTCCTTGTTGGCCTCTGCATGGCCCATTCTAATGATCATTTTCTGAAAATCTTCTATTTATTCTTTCATAGATCTACTTCCTTGCTTCAACCCTTGCAATTTCTTTAGCAGATCTAACTCGTAGTCCACTGGTATGAACTGCTTCTTCAGTTTCTCCACCATGCTATCCCAACCACTTATTTTTCCTTTTCCTCTTCGATTCTACTCCAACTAGACCTCTTTCCACCAAATATTGGCATGGCCCTTCAGCTTTGTTTTTGCAAACTTATCCCGATCTGGGTCCTCTACTTATTCATACTCAAAATATTCTTCTAGCACATTGATCCAGTCGATCAACTCTTCCAGGTTCAGACTTCCAGAATAACTGGGGGCTTCTATTCTGGGTCTTTTTTTAATCTTTGAAATGGCCCTTATCAACCGCATCTGATCTTGATCGATCAGTTCTTCTTCATCCTCACTTTCACCTCTCCTTCCCAAGTTTAACCCCTTTCTCATCTGTTCTTGCAACGCATCAATTTGTCTCTGAAGGGCTCTGAAACCCTCGGCTGCCAATGGATCTCTTCCACCAGCATTTCTAGCACCTCTACCACCTCCGACACCACTACACCTTCCAGGAATCACTCTTGGAGGCATCTTGAAGATCTTGAACCCATAACCACGGTCCTGGTGCAAACTGCCTCACAGCCAGCGATCTGTTCACATGCTCAAGAAAACCTGCTCTTATACCACCTGACGAGGGAGCAAACCCGAGACACAAAAATACACTCACAAAATAGAGAAAAATATTTTCTATTAAAATATGGAACTCTTACATGCAGAGGATCACAAATCCTTGAGCTCTGTCATACATGCAAAATTACAGAATTACAGAAAATCCCCCTTTTCCCAGTCTACGAATTCTTTCCCCAAAATAGTTACTCGAAAATAAGAAATTAGCCCCCAAATAGCCTCTTTCTAGCTTGGAGCCAAAAATAACATTCAAGATAATATTTTGGCGGTTTAGCACCAAAAGTACAATTTGAAATTCAAAAACTAAGTCCTAACTCGAAAATTGGCAATTTTCCAAAAATCAGCCAACTTCCAGAAGCCATAACTTTTGATCCGGGACTCTGTCTTTTGAACCGTTTGCACCATCGGAAATGTCTCGGAGTGAAGAATGTGCTATGAACCCACTCCACCAATTTTGATGATTTATGGGCCCGTGCGGAACCATTTAGTGCCTCAAACTAGACTCAGAAGATTTTTCAAGGCAAAAAGAAGAAACTAGAACTTTAATAACTTTCAAACTGTGAATGATCTTGACCTGATTCTTTAGCCAAAGTTCTTATTTTTCCCTCAAGAACCTTCCCATAATTTTTTTGTCTTCCCACGCCTTAAAATTCCTACCTACTAAAAACAACAGTTGAGTAGAAAAAGTAGAAAAATAGTTTTGAAAGTTGGAAACTCTTACTCGACGAAAAGGGTACCCAGAAATGCAAAAATATATACAAAACGCAAACAAAAGCAACATAAATGGAAAGCATCTTTTTGGGTGATGCAAGATTGCCCTCACACCACTAGATGCTCCTGCATCATGTTGTCAATGCTATGAAAGGATTAGGACAAGAGGTTAAAGATTTTGATGTGGTTACAAAGTTCATTAGAACCTTACTGACTAAATTTGAATCTAAGGTTTCATCTCTTGAAGAAAAGAAACATTTTGATCAGCTCACCCTAGATAGTTTGCAGGGAATTCTTGCTACGTATGAAATGAGAACTAGAAAAAATAACTCAATAGGAAAAGAAACTACCTTTAACACTAAAAAGAAAGAAAAAGATGAAGTTAGTGAGTCGGAGTTGTCTGATTCTAAAGAATCCCATTTTGTTAGAAAACTTAAAAAGGGATCAGGAAAATATAAGGGAAAACTTCCCTTTAAATGCTTTAACTATGGTAAAATACGTCACTTTGCTGCAAAGTGTCCCTATGATGATCAAATCAGTGACAATGATAAATATAGAAAATAGCCTAAGAAGAAGGCCTTTAAACCTAAATAAAATTTCAATTTCAAAAAGAAGAAGAGTTTGTTTAGTAAAGATGAAACTAACATTGAGGCTGAAGATTTATCAGTAGAAGAAGATGAAACATTGTTCATGGCTGAAATTACTCAATAAGAAAATTCAAACACCATTGATATTGAAGAAGGTGAAGTAGATCTTGAAAGTGAACTGAAATGTGCTTTAAAAGAGGTTAGAAAACTCAAAAAACAAGTTCTTGCTCAAGAACATAAGCCCGATCAATAAATAGTCTCTTTGAAAACTCAGCTTAAGGAAGCTAAAAGAGTTGAGGATTGTCTTCGAGTGACTGTAAGTTGCAAAGATCATGAAATTCAAAAATTGGAACAAGAAGTAGTCTATCTTAGAAAGGAAATTGAAAAATATGAAATCACTTTAAAACTTAATAGGATGCTCAGCAAGCAAAAGATTTATAAAGATAAAACTGGTGTTGGTTTTGAAAAGGATGAATGCTCAATTGATAATGCAAAAAAAAACCCCTCTTGTGAAATCAAGGGTTCAGGACCAAATCACTCTAAATCTAGTAAGAATCATGTTTAGTCCATAAAAGGTAATAAAACATCATACAAAGTCAATCCCTTTGGTTACTGATTTTTCTACAACAAATTTGGCAATAAAGTGAGCTCTTGTAGGCTTATGAATCCTAGAATACCTAGGTTTGGTCTTAGGCAATACTATGGTTTTGTTAAATAGATCGGATGTTTTAAATGCAATGCTTTGGGGCACTTTATCAAACAGTGCAAAGTTGATCTACAATCTAAATAGCAGAAACTCAAAAAGGTATGGAAGACTAAGAAAGTTAACAACATTGAGCAAACTATGTTAGTCCAAACTTCCTTTCATTCCAGGAAAAAGGACTTATGGGTCCTGGATAGTGGATGTTCTAACAACATGACTGGAAACAAAGATAAGTTCATAAATCTTGAAGATTATGTAGGTGGATATGTTAAGTTTGTTGATAATTTGGTATAGAAATTAAAGGTAGATGTTCACTTCTTTTGAATGAAGACACCCCTATCTATAATGTGTACTATGTGGAAGGTCTTAAATACAATCTTCTAAGTGTTAGTCAAATCTGTGACAGCAATTATCATGTCTTGTTCACTTCGCAGGGATGTGAAATTAAAAACAAGCTTGGAAAGGCTATTGTAGCTGGAAGGAGGACTAAAGGAAATGTTTACAATCTTCTTGACACATCAAACAATGACAATAATCAAGGTATATTTCTAATGGGCCAAATTGAATAAAGTTGGTTATGGCATAAAAGACTAGGACACATAAATTTTGAAAATCTGGTTAGAATCGGTAAAAATCATAATGTTAGAGGTTTACCAGTCATTAACAAGCCAGACAATTTTGTGTGCAAAGAATGTTTAAGCAGAAAACAAACTAAAATCAGCTTCAAAACAAAAGAACATTCTTCATCAAAACCTTTACAGCTCATGCATACAAATTTGTGTGGACCAACTAGAACAAGGTCTATTAATGGTGAAAAATACTTTATGCTATTTGTGGATGATTATACTAGAATGGTTTGGGTCACATTTCTTAAGCACAAATTAGAAGCTTTTGAAAGGTTCAAAATCTTTCATAAAATGGTTGAAAAGGAATTAGATCCAAAACTCAAATGTCTATGATCTGAAAAAGGAGGTGAGTTCACCTCTCAAGAGTTTATTGGTTACTATGAACAACGAGGTATTAAAAGACAATATGCTACATTTAAAACACCTCAACAAAACGAGGTAGTTGAGCGTAAAAATAGAATTGTAAATGAAATGGCTAGAACAATGCTAGATGAAGCTAAGTTGCCTGATATTTACTAGAAATAAGTTGTTCATATAGCTGTATACATTTTGAATAGTGCAGCTTAGTGTGAAATCTAAACACACTCCTTATGAACTATGGCATGGAAAAATACCTTCTGTGAAGTATTTTAATTTTGTTGGAAGCAATTGTTTTATCATTAATGATGATGATAACTTTGGCAGCTTTCAATGAAAGAGTGATGAGGGTATCTTTTTGGGATACTCAACTCATAGTAAAGCTTATAAATGTCTTAACAAAAGGCCTAACAAAAAATTTGAAGTTGTTAATGTAAAATTTGATGAACTACCACACTTAGATGTTGAATCCTTATAGGATAATGAGGAAGAAGAACATGAACTTGAAATAAATTCAGAAGGAGCTAAAAGAACAAAGCCTAATGTTTAATCAACAAGCCCTAAAATTGAAGAAGCAAGTCCTGAAAAAGGTGTATCAAAAAATCCTTTGAAAACTCTAGCTAAATATCAACTCAAAGATTAGATTATTAGGGATAAAAATGTAGGAGTTCAAAATAGAAGAAAGGTTGTAGAATCTGATGAAAAGGCTCAAATAGATTTCTATTTAGTTATTTAGTTTGAGCCTAAAAATTTTAATTAAGCTCTCATAAATTTATGTTGGGTTAATGCTATGCAGGAAGAAATTGATCAGATTGAGAAAAATCAGACTTGGGAGTTAGTCCCAAGACCAAATGACAAGAATGTCATTGGAGGAAAATGGATATACAGAAATAAGCTTGATGAAAATGGCAATGTTGTTCACAACAAAGCAAGATTTGTCTGCAAAGGTTATGCTCAACAAGAAGGTATTGATTTTGGTGAAACCTTTGCACCTGTTGCTAGACTAGAATCTATCAGAATATTCTTGGCTTATTATGTTTATAAAAACTTTATTGATTATCAAATGGATGTCAAAACTACCTTTTTAAATGGCTACTTAGATGAAGAGGTCTATATTGAATAGCTTGAAGGATTTATTTGCAAAGATAAGCCTAATCGTGTTTATAGGTTGAAAAAGGCCCTCTATGGCTTAAAACAAGCACCTAGAGCTTGGTACTATAGGTTGGATAGTCATTTGATTTCTCATGGCTTTGTTAGAAGAGGTGTTGATAGCAATCCTTATGTTAAATCTAAAGGTGCTAATATTCTGGTTGTTGAAATTTATGTTGTTGACACTATCTTTGGCTACAATAATGTTGCTTTGAGTAGAAAATTCTCTCAGATTATGGAATCTGAGTTTGAAATGTCAATGTTGGGAGAATTAAATTTCTTCTTGGGTCTTCAAATCTCTCAACTAGAAAATGGCATATTTCTCTCTCAAACAGAGTATGCTAAACAGATACTTAAGAAATTTCAAATGAATGAATGCCATCTAGTTAGGACTCCAATGATTACTGGATGCAAACTTACTAAGGTTGATGATTCTCCTGATACAAATCAAACTAAATATAGATCAATGATTGGCAGTCTATTATATTTAACTTCTAGACCTAACATAATGCAGGCAGTTTGCACAGTTGCACGGTTTCAGGCATCACCTAAAGAATCTCATGTGACTATTGTTAAAAGGATCTTTAAATATATTCAGGGCACACTTGATTATGGTCTTTGTTATCCCAGAAGCAATGATTTTTCATTGATTGCATATATTGATGCTGACTACGCTGGTTGTTTGGATGATAGGAAAAGCACCAGTATTTTTGCATTCTTTCTTGGTGATCATTTCGTGCCATGGCACAACAAGAAACAAGAATCTATTTCTCTTTCCACTGTTGAAGCAGAATACATTACTGCCACTTCGTGTTGTACTCAAGTACTTTGGATGAGTCAAAATCTATTTGATATGGGTATTGAAGTTCCTAAACCTGTTTCTATTCTATGTGATAACACAAGTGTGATTAGTATCTCCAAAAATCCTGTTATGCACTCTCACAGTAAACACATTGCTATCAAGTTTCATTTTCTTTGAGAAAAAGTACTGGCTAATGAATTCTGTTTACAATTTGTTGGCTCACAAGATTAGGTGGCTGATATTTTTACTAATCCCTTAGCTAAAGAGTTATTTGAAAGGTTGATACTTCGATTGGGAGTTATCTCTCAATCTTTACTTCTCTAATTTTACATTCATTGGCTTAGGGGGGAGCATGTTTTAATCTTTACTCACTTACAACTCTCCTAAAAACATGGTTGCTACACTTTTACTCTATTCTTTGTAGTTGATTCCCACGGTACTTGGTAATACACATTCTTCTCTTCTATCCTTTGTCATTGAGGAAAAAAGGGGGAGAGTCATTTATGTTTTTCCATCAAGGACAAAGAGGGAGTTTTTTTGGATCTCAATTGTGTTTATGGTTTGTCCTTGATGACAAAACCTCTTTCAATTGGTTCTCCTTGTTGACAGTCTTAGATTGGATCTTTATGCTTTATCATGGTATTTATTTGATAAAAAAATTGATTATATGAAATTGGTTTACATTCAGATGGTTTCAGTTGGCTTGGGTTTTTCAATACTTATTCATGGACAACATTATGTACCTTCACATTTGATATTATTTGTTGTGTACTGATGCCTCGAGTTTCATGTACAGACAGATGGAATTCACTGGATTATGCTTTTAGGTGTTTGTGATATTCAGTTGAGAGTGAAGGTTCTTCATTTAAAATGTGAAAGTATATCTTATTTTTCGTGTATATTGTAATACTATTGTTGCATATATTCCTTCACATCATACTCAACTTGCTTGCTTCATTGGAAAATACAGTCTTGTCATATGTTAGAACTATTTGGTCTCATTGTTAAATGATCTCTCTACATGAGTTATTTCACTTCAGTGATACATCATATTGGTATATACATAGTTCTTATACTTATTACATAATGGTTTTACTCAAAAATATTAAGCACATTTGATATAGTGATTAATTCTTGATTGGTGCTAATACGTATCACTTTGATCACTTATGTTTTGGTACTTGGTTTAACTTAACACTTTTTGTAGCATGATCATAGTGCTATCGATTTTCTATTTCTCATAATTTTGTGATTTTTTTTAAAGTGTTGCTTTTGCACTAAAGGTCGACATCATTCACATGATATTCCGGCCTCACACATATTTTATTGGTAGTGACAATTATTATGGTATTTTATTTTCATGGCCAGTGAGATGTTGTGTCGACATGTTTTTCTTTAAACATATTGACTTTCTCAAGTCACAGAGGTAACATTATTTATGTCAACCAACTTGGTAAATGATATATGGCAGCAGATCTTGTTTCATTATGATGTTCTATTGCAGACATCAAACTTCATTATGTTATTTTCAAAAGTCATCGAATGACTTAACATTTTGAAGATTAGGGAAAATTAAGTTTTTGTGATTTTCTTCTTGGTTGAGTATAGAACCCCAACCGCCACCATGTAAGATTGGATCTTTGATTTCCTTGCTGCTCTTTACTCTCCAGTTGGTTGTAATGGCTATAACAGGATGCTAGATTAGTGTGGATGCCATGTTTGGTGCATTTTTTGGCTAGAAGTTCGATTGAGGCTGAAAGAAAATGTGGGAATCACACATGGTCAGCCATGATTGATGGTATAGATTCACAATCGTATTTTTTTTACTTTCAATTAGCATATTTAGGTAACATGTTTTATCATTCAATGATTTCTTTTAGAAAAATGACATGTTACTAGTTGTAAGACCCCACCTTGAATATGATTAGTAGAAGCCTAATATGTTTTATGTTTTCCTAAATAGATGGTAAGATGTATTATGGATGATAAATAGTGTGATTATTTGACAACATTCTTACATTTCACTTTGACATATTCATTAATTCCACCATGAAGGAGTTAGGATTCATAAATTATGAATACGAGTTGAAAATTGTAAATGGAATTGTTGCAAAATAAATATTAATTTGGCTATTAGATTTAATGTGATATACAATTGTTTCTTATGACTTCACTGGTAATGTGCAGGAAAGGAAGAGTGTCAGTACGAGAAGTGGAGACCATTGAGAACACATTGAAAAGACATCTCCTTGTGATCATGAATTTTCCCTCTCTTTTTGGGGCTTAGAAATAGATAAAGTTATTATGCTAGTAAACTAAGGTGGTGAGGGTTGATATTAAAGGGGATAATTGAATATGTGGGTGTAGTGGGATTGAGGGATTATGAACTCTTATCCAAGTCTGAAATTCGGATGGATCCTTAAGTGGGTCTTTAAAGAGGGTAGTTGGTTAATTTCCTTGGTTGAGATGCAAAAATAAAACCCCTAGGGTCTATACCATAGTGGTAGGGGTCAAATGGACATGCAATAGGGTCTCAAGGACATGATTTGACTCTTGAAAAGTTCCCCTAATGAGAAGTGACGAGTTTGGAAAGAGGGGAGGGTTTTGAACAAAAAAAAAAAAAAAAGCTTCTATATATTGGAAGAGGAGGAAGGGGTGAGATGTTACCCACTTCTCCTCTTGGAGAAATTTGGTGGAGAAAGTATGAGAAGAGGTGAGGAGCTTCTTTTGGGGAGGATAGTAGTCAAGATGGCTAGATTTGGGAAGGAGAGAAAAGAGATAAGTTATCCATACTTTTTTTTCCTTTCTTTTTTCTTTTCTTCTTGTAGAATACAAGCATATTTGTAAGAATCATTGTAGAATATGGTGAGTGAAGGGCCAAAGGCATGTAATTTGATGTTATAACATTTTATCTTTTTGTAAATTTTGGGAAAGACTCCATTCATCACCTTGGGGTTGACACATTATCTTGCTCGGGGGTATGGCTAGAGCCCACGAGGCTCCATGACGCCATTATGGTATGGTGGAGAGCAAGCCTAGAGCAGTTGTATGTCATTCTTTGTATTTCTTTAAGTTAGTTGTAATGTGGAAAAACTAGTGATTGTTGTGACATGGAAGATAATGGGGGAAAGAGCAAGTCTTAGCCTTATTCCTTTTTGTATTGACCATTGTGTTTCTAGATACTGCATGTAGTTTAGAATTCCTTTACTTTCTTACCATAAAGAACATATGTATACCTTATGATCTATGGCGAAATACATTATCAAGATCCATTAGGGATTTACAATAGAATTCCTTATATAGTTGAATGGTTATAGGATGTAACACTACAGTAGTATGGAAAATACATTTTGTCTCAGCTTTAATGATGGTAGAATGCTAAAAGAAAAGAAGTAATTAACTGATGGATCTTATAAGTTATGTGAATGGAAGACTATGTGTAAAGACTATCATATCTGAAATGTGGACTATATCTAACTGTTTAACCTAGCTTCTTTTACGTGACTCAAAAGTAACACTTAGCAAGTAATAAAGTACAAAAGAATAATGTAAGCAACTGGTGGTTTCGAACATAAGAATGAATGGTGCCATTCTTTAGAGCAATGCTATTTACTTAGCAATCCCTTTTTTTTTATATGTAATACACTAAATATATGCATATTCGTATTTTCTTAGAAGATATATCTATACATGTATCCAAATCCTATATGAGATATGTACACCTTTACAATTTAATATATATTTCCCAAATATACTCTGTATTTTGTATAGTCATATGTGTATACATATGTTGTCAGTATGTAAGAAAATTTTATAATACACAGTAAATTTGGAACGAGTCATACAGAAAGAAAGATAAATAAACTAAGAGTTTCAAACTAAAATAAAATAAAATAACATAAATATAGTAGCACTACTCATATAAGTTAAGTTTTCCAATGTATATTTGAAATCAGAGTTACAGTAAATGCCTGTGTAATGCATAGTGAGGCGGGTCTTAGGTAAATAACTTTAAAATAAAAGAATAAAAGAAAAGAAAAGAAAATCATCACCCCTTCCTTGCGAGGCATGGGCTCTTGTGAAACCAGCCGCTCCCCATGAGGTAGAAAATCACCCCTCCTCTTTCTATTCGCTCTGTATGCCCAACATGAAACTATTAAAACAAACTAAAATAAATGATAGAAGAAATAAAGCAATATGGTTCCCAACACTAACATACAGGCTCAATGAACACAATGCAATGGATTTCAAACCAAATCGAGTCTTATGGTCACTTTTTCCAAGTACCACATTAAGGAATGGTGGTTACAATGTGAGTGGGTGTGCCATTATTTCCCAATGGCTGTCAACAAACAACATTCACCTCTGTCTGTCACACATCAAATCCTTCGATCTTCTTGCAAATCTCATTTGTAGATCTTTGTTGTGAGTCATTAATTCTCCCACCCAGCTAAACATTTCACCATCCCCATCTGTAAAATTCTGATCATAAATAAAAATCTATCTCCAACTTTCCTTGGAAACAAGCATTGACTTCAAGAGGAGTAGGGATGGAGGTTGTCAACTCACGTCCTTTCAGCACTATCAAGTAAGATACAATGATCATAGCCACAATGGAGTCCACGAAAGCCTAGACATCTACTTGTTTACTTGTCACCATTAAGGCTGTGTAGGGGACTACATTTACCCCTATTACTGACAGCAACATGATTTTCACACGATAGCCCCAAGTTTTCTTAGGGAGAGTAAATATTTTAAACATGGGATGGGTGTCTCCTCTGTCCCAACTTCCATAACTATTATATTGCGGATGATTACTTAATAAATTATTATCATTATTAGTAGGAATAGAGAAGAGTGCTACAAGGGTACTCCTATCATTCTGGCTACATTGAGGAGAATAATGAGTAGGTATCTAATACTCCTTTCGTGTTTACTACACAAGTTGTTTTGGGAGGAAATCTTCTCTCTTTACAAGATAAATAGTAATGACTTATTAGAGAATCCAGATTTTATTTGATATTTCCCCTTTACTATATGTGTGATCTTTATCATTACACTATTTCCATAAGTCTATGTAAATCCAAACTAAATGATGTAAAACTGAAGGCTGACATGCTTGGACACTGACTATGGCCAACAAACTAATTTGGAAGGAAAACTTGGAAGATTGAGTACATTTAAAATGAACTCAGACTGAGGCGTCAAAATAATCCCAGTCATAATGGCGGTTGTTACGAGAAGAAGGCATTTAATTTTTTTTTAAATACACAAAATTCAAGCTACTTGTTAACTTATTTCAAGGTCTAGTTATATCCTATACAAGCTTGATCGTTGCAGGTATCATTTACAAGGAAGGTGTTTGGTAGACCCAAATTTATTGCTATCAGAAGTTGCGTGAGATTCATGCTTAACTCTATTGCGTATTGGATAGTGATTATCTTGGTCCCAAATAAGTTGAATAGCTTTGAAGGCCTGATTTACTTGTCATACTTTCATATTCTGGTCCGATTACATGGAAGAAATATTGCATTATTTAATTCTACAACTATTGTACAATTATCCTCTTGGCACGCCAACTTCCAGAATTTAGGTTAGGTGAGAACAGGTGTAGAATATTGTGTAATTTATTTTCTTACCAACTCGATCTAAATGAGGGGGTGATGATAAAGGGACAATCTACTTGAAAATACGATAAAATACCTATTAGCTTTCAGTTGGATCATACTAATTGTGGCATCGATGAAATTGCTATGTGAGCAGTGTCGTTATAGCCAACAATTCTTCTTCCCGGTCTGTAGTAAATGTTAGACTAGAACAACTAGGACATTTATGTTTCCAACGGCTTCTACAATCATGTCAAGGAAACCTAATGTTCCCGAAGTGAAATAAAACTAAGTTAAGATAATAGTTACTTTTACATACAATCGATATTGTCCTCTCCATGTAACTTGTTGATCCTCTAAAAACAAGTAAGTCAAATCTTTACCTAACCCAAATGGTGGATAGTGTCTCAAATCTGATCGAGACAGCCTGCAGTAGGGAATCAACGGTTGTCTTGCGCCCATATCAATGCAAGATGATTAAACGAATCTCATCCGTCGATCATTCTCTGTCACTTGATTTCTTGGAATATTTTTTTTAAAAAATTGTTGTTACTTTCTGCTTTCCATGCCATTGTTGTTATCCACTCCTCTAAACTCCTCCTCGTTGGTACTGCTGTATTTTTTTTTTACTTCTCCAGTTGGGGAAGCAACTAGAAAATAAGGTTCGATAGGGTGTTAGAACAAGTTTATTTAAATAAATTTTTTTGCTGAGCTCCTTATAATGTGGACATTTGTCTTTTAACATTACGACATTCGTTACTGTTTTTTCTCTACATTAAAAATGGCATTAAGGGTAATAATAAATGCGTCTGTCTGATTGTTCACTATGAGCCTTAAAGGATACGTATAAGTTTCTTTCCTCTATATTATATTATCTCTTGGGTTCCAAAAGATTACATAAGGTAGAAATAAATGAACATTCAATTGAAATCTAATAGAAACTGTAAACACTTTTGCAAGAATGTCATATGACTTGGATAGGACAAATATTTAAAAGGAATGAGTTACCTTTTTTTAATTGAAAAATATACTTTAAGTATTACCTTTTTGTTCTTCTTTTCAAGAAAATAATATAACTTATTTTATACTTTAAGACTTCTAATTACGAATGTTTTTTTTAAGAAGTATTTATATTTTTATAGAGATAATTAAATATGTACTTTTAAGACTAATTTCATTTTATAAAGGACTCTTTTTAAATATATTATTGATAATTAATATAATCTCAATAATATGGAGTCATCAAGAATAAATATAAATGTTGTAATAACTTGGTGTACCAATATTAATGGTGATATTAACCAAAGCATCTATATTAAAATAATATGATAAATTTAATGATAATTTGCAGTGAGAATTTATGTTAAATATTAATATGGGGATTGCATTAATTAAATGTCCTTGAGACAAGTAATTTGTAGATTGAAGATACACTGACACTCAACAAATATTGTGGATTTACAATTAGCATGACCAAGTAACTTGAGAGTAAACCATAAGGTGTTCCATTACCAAGGATAACTTGCCGAATATATTATAAATCTCATATGAAAATTATGCTATATTGTCATTGGGACTTAAGCATTAGTAAGATATTAGCAAGATTTGTAGTGCCCAAATGATAGGGAAGCAATCCTATTGTTTCCTCAAAAAAAAAATTAATAATAATAAAGGTTGGAGAATCTATACTAACACCATTAAGGAATTTCATTCATGTTTAAATTTGTGGCTAAGAAGATTGTATCAGCTAGGTGGCCCTGCTTTCTTGCATGATAACTTTAAGGAAGGATCCTCCTCGTTGACATAATCATTATGGTGACTAAATCATCTCAGTGTGAATAGGCATAACAACCCTTGGACGTTATCGACAACATTGGTGCAATAATAATGTTAATGTTGAAATGAGGGTTGAATCCCAAACGTCTTGGTTTTAGTTGTGTACTATTAACTAGGTAAGGGTAGGAATATTCTGAGTTGGCTAAAATGGGATGCTAAGTACTTGAGTTCTTATAATTAATTAAGTTATTGTATTGATGCCCTCTTTTCATGTCATACCTTAATGTTTAAAAAAAAAATTGTTGTGTTTTCAAATGAAAATTTTAGGCATGACACTTGGTATCGGATCCGGTTGTAACACTAGGCACTTTGGGAATAAGAGGGGTATTAGCTAATGTGTATGCGGTCATCAAGCCAATCTCATTGTAGCAATTGAGTTCCAAAATGTCTCCAACCTAATAAATTTTGAGGGTCTATCTTGTGTGGAAACATTAGGATCTAATTTCAATTAACCATCTTTATTAGAATCTATAAAGGTGTGTGTTAGCCAAACTTTAACCATTTTAGGTATTAATTAATGATAAGTAACTCAAAAAAAAAATCTTAAGCTTAGAAAGGTAAAACCCTCAAGAATATTATGATTATGCAAATGATGTGCATGAAAAAAATAAAATAAAATAAGAAAATATTAGTCCATCTAATAAGTGTATCGAACCTATCACCTTTTGACGCTTCCTCTCTTGAACTTAAAGAGGGTAGATGATTGTTGTTAAATATGGTTATTAGGTATTTTAATAAGTTGGTGAAATAATATAATCACCTTTATATTTGTTCAAGATTAGAAAAGCAAGAGAGTGTTTAGAAACTATTTATTGATTCCTCATAGTGAACCTTAGAAAATGTTTCAAATTGAAAATTATAGTAAGTTTAATAAAGAAAGATGAAGATGGGGTTAATGTCCAAATTTGAGGCAACACAATTAAGAAATATTAGCTCAAACTAAGAAGGTTGTGCTGAGAATTTTCTAAAATTACCTCAAGTAACCTTAAAATGAAGGATTGATTTAACCATAAATATTCCTAGCATATTGCAAACCCTGGTTGTTAGAGTAAGCTTTCTGTATGTTTTGAGCTTATGAATAAACTATAAAGTGTACCATTCTAGAACCCTCATAACTCTCAACATGTATGCATTTGAAAACATCTCTAGTGTTAATTAAAGAATGGGTAAAGAGAAAATTGAGGATATAACTTTGGAATTAGATAATCCTTGGTCTATAAATGCAACTTAAGGGTGTGTTGGAATAAATCTTATGCTCATACCATGAACATCAGTAACTCATAAGCCTCTTAAAACTTATTCAAACCATGATTCAACATAATAAAGAGTTTAACTATAAGATGTTGGAGGTTATAAGGTGAATCAACTTATGATTGGTAGATAAGATTGCATGGTTAAGGACATCAACTAATGATCAAGCCTTGCTTTGTGCCAAAAGAGCAGCTTAGAAGAGTAGTCAAAATTAAATTTTACCTTGGATTAAATGATGAAAATTTAAAGACTTTGTAAGTAAATTGTGACCTAGTAACTTAATGTAACTATAACAACTACCAAGCTCTTATGTCCTATTGTTTAAAGATTAAATAGTAAACAATGTGATTTCTATCATTCTAGTCAAAGGTGAGGGCATAGAAGGATACAATTATGATAAGATTGATAAGGACCAATAAATACTATGTTTAAATCACACCCTTGTAATAATTAAACATATAAATATTTGTGAAGAGATCTTTTCAAAACGAGAATTTAGAGTTAAAACATTATCTAGAACTCATGCTACTGCTACTCCCCTATAAATTAGTTAGGAACTAAATACTTGTTGTTGACCAAATAAGAAAGGATTCAGGTCATGTATAGGAAGTAATAACAAATTCAGTTGTGTGTTGACCTTGAAGGTTGTATGCATGTCATAAGGATTGAGTAATCAATTGTATGAAGTTATAAATTGAGTAATGAATTATGTGTGGCTCATTGTGTATTATGTGATGAGAAAGTTAAAATATAGATAAGAGACACTAAAATAGACTTGTACAAATTTTAACTAATGTTGTGTACTCTATACCATGGACTATATTTACTCTTTAAGGGAAGAAAATTGACAACCAAATGTAAAGGAGAAAACTTTAAATTAGGTAAAAAATTTAAGACTTTTACTTATCATGCATCTTATGAGATTAGATGGAGCTATGATTGTGAAAATGATGATTATGACACTACGATTGAATGGTTCAACCTTAGATAGAAAAATACAAGATTATAAAACAGATATTAATAAGTTGTGAGAACTACTATTCCATGATCTGTCATGTGTTTTATGCATTGAGTTTATTTCTTTTTATTCACTTATTTATTTATTTATTTTGTCTCATATTGTGATGTTTCAAATGAAAATGGTTAATTATCTTCCTTATTAAGTAGGAAACCCTTTTTATCATGTGTGAAAAACATAGTGGTATTACCTATATGGATATGTTGTGAACATAACAAACATAGTTGAATAAAATAAAAAGAATGGCATGATAACTATAGAAAAACCAATCTTTATTTTAAAGTGATGCCAAACACTAACTTAGCAAGATGGAAAGTGTGGTGAACCAAGTATTGTTGAGTTCTAAGAAGATGGAGTAATATATCTAAGCCAATGTTGCACATCGTCTAGTGATTTCTTTTACTTATGCAAGTGAGTGGATATCTTCAAAATTAAGAAGCAAAGTGAATATTGTTTTAAGAAAATATCTAGAATGTATTTAAGTGTATTATTTTGTTCTATAATATGGTGAATTTTGTAAAAGTGTATTGTGTTATGACTTGTGAAGTAGAAAACTAGTAAATGTGATGTGCCCCAATTATGAGATACAAGGTATCCAACTTGGGATAAGGGTGAGGGGATGTCATGTACGATCCCCTATGTGTACCCTTTGTGATGGCCTTTATGTAAGCTAGCTAGTTGTGAGTTCAAATGAATGTGTTAAGTGTATAAGTGAGTTTATTAAATGAAATGTGATGTATTCCTTTGTGTTAGTTTTATTTATATGTTAAATGTGTACCCCTAGCATTTGGTTCCCCCCTTATGGGAGTGCGATGCCAGCTAGTGTAAATAGGGGTTGAGAGGCACATGTTCTCCCTTCGGGAAATTATGCGCTCAGGGCATTGTCCCTAATCCTGATAAAGGATCTATGTTGAGTCATTGTAATTATCCCATGGACGTTGACCGTGGCCAACTCCCCCACATATGAGAGCCACAACTGTTGGTTCATAGTGCAAACCTATTCCTTGATGTTTATAACCCATGGGTAAAGGATGGAATTACATGGACCACTAGTGATTCATATATTATGTGGTCGGGGACCACCAACTATTCATATTCATGTGGTTGAGGACCACCGGTGATTGGTATTTATGTGGTCAGGGACCACCAGCTATTCATATTCATGTGGTCAGGGACCACCAATGATTCATATATATATGTGGTCAGGGACCACCAATTATTCATATTTATGTGGTCAGGGACCACCAGTGATTGCATGCTATTATACTTATGTGGTTAGAGAACCACCATTCCCCTCCTCCCCTTAGGTGGCTTATCAAGTCACGTGGTGCTCGTAATGTGTAGTTTTTATTGTTGGAATATGAATTATTGGTAATTCTTGATTGATGTTTTATTTTATTATGTGCCAGCAATGTGGACTTTTCTATTTATTGTATTAGGCTATTTAGCCACTTGAAGGTTGTTATAGTCCGAATTGCCTCAAGGACTTATTTAATTTCATTTTTGAATTAAGATTGGAATGTTGAAATGTAGCTACAATTGATCTTTATTTGGTTTTCTCTTGATTTTATAATTTTATGTTTTATTGAAACATTGGTTTATGATCTTATGATTTCTCGACTTGAGGCTTTCTTAATGTTTTCTAACTGCTAGTAAACGTGGTGTAATGTGACATATGTAAACTGCCATATCTCGGGGGGTTCCCTGGCAGGTCGTATAGGGGAGTAGATGCGCTGGGGAATTATTTTTGAAAAGGGGTTGTGAATGGGACCGGTATGGGATGGTCATTAATCCATTCTTCCCCTCATTCTATGATTATTCTTATCTATTGGAGGATACCTTAGAGAAGGGCCTCGAGTGGTATCCAAGAATATCCATCCTTGTAAACCCCATTGAGCCTTGTGATGTGAACTATGTGTAATTGTTGTGATGTATGGGTAAATTTGTAAATAAATTACATGTGGAAATACTTGACTATTATGTGAGAAAGAAAGTGACAGATAAAATTGAGACTACTAGTTTTGGGACATGAATTGATATTAGAACAAAAATATTTTCTAACATCATGAGTGATGTTTATAATGCAAAAGAGAACCTTGAAGGGTATCTAAGGATGTTAATGTGTTCGATACATATTGATTTCAAGAATATTAACTACATGGATGACTACTAACTTTTGTTATAATGTGACTATATTGAATAAATGTTCTATGGTGGAGAATTTTGTTCTAAGCATTTAGATGCTTGATTCATGAAAGGGATTAATTTAATGTCTGCTTAATGGTTGAATGCTGTGATTTCTTCTACAAGAAAGTAGAGTAATTTATATTATAATAGATTTATGTGCATTGCTATGGAGATTGTGTTTTAGACCTAATGACTTCCAGGAGGAAGTCTACGCTAAGGGAGGGGGATGTAAGACCCCACCTTGAATATTATTAGTAAAAGCCTAATATGTTTTATGTTTTCCTAAATAGATGGTAAGATGTATTGTGGATGATAAATAGTGTGATTATTCAACAACATTCTTACATTTCACTTTGACATATTCATTAATTCCACCATGAAGGAGTTAGGATTCATAAATTATGAATACAAGTTGAAAAATGTAAATGGAATTGTTGCAAAATTAAATATTAATTCGGCTATTAGATTTAATGCGATATACAATTGTTTCTTATGACTTCACTGGTAATGTGCAGGAAAGGAAGAGTGTCAGTACGAGAAGTGAAGACCATTGAGAACACATTGAAAAGACATCTCCTTGTGATCATGAATTTTCCCTCTCTTTTTGGGGCTTAGAAATAGGTAAAGTTATTATGCTAGTAAACTAAGGTGGTGAGGGTTGATATTAAAGGGGATAATTGAATATGTGGGTGTAAGTGGGATTGAGGGATTATGAACCCTTATCCAAGTGTGAAATTCGGATGGATCCTTCAGTGGGTCTTTAAAGAGGGTAGTTGGTTAATTTCCTTGGTTGAGATGCAAAAATAAACCCCCTAGGGTCTATACCATAGTGGTAGGGGTCAAATGGACATGCAATAGGGTCTCAAGGACATGATTTGACTCTTGAAAAGTTCCCCTAATGAGAAGTGACGAGTTTGGAAAGAGGGGAGGGTTTTGAACGAAAAAAAGTTTCTATATATTGGAAGAGGAGGAAGGGGTGATATGTTACCCACTTCTCCTCTTGGAGAACTTTGGTGGAGAAAGTATGAGAAGAGGAGAGGAGCTTCTTTTTGGGGAAGATAGTACTCAAGATGGCTAGATTTGGGAAGGAGAGAAAAGAGATAAGTTATCCATACTTTTTCCTTTCCTTGTTTTCTTGTTGTAAAATGTGAGCATGTTTGTAAGAAGCATTGTAGAATATGGTGAGTGAAGGGCCAAAGGCATGTAATTTGATGTTATAACATTTTATCCTTTTGTAAATTTTGGGAAAGACTCCATTCATCACCTTGGGGTTGACACATTATCTTGCTCGGGGGTATGGCTAGAGCCCACGAGGCTCCATGACGCCATTACGGTAGGGTGGAGAGCAAGCCTGGAGCAGTTGTATGTCATTCTTTATATTTCTTTAATTTAGTTGTAATGTGGAAAAACTAGTGATTGTTGTGACACAGAAGAAAATGGGCGAAAGAGCAAGTCTTAGCCTTATTCCTTTGTGTATTGACCATTGTGTTTCTAAATACTGCATGTAGTTTAGAAGTCCTTTACTTTGTTACCATAAATAACATATGTATACCTTATGATCTATGGAGAAATACATTATTCAAGATCTATTAGGGATTTACAATAGAATTTCTTATATAGTTGAATGGTTATACGATGTAACACTGCAGTAGTATGGAAAATACATTTTGTCTTAGATTTAATGGTGGTAGAATGCAAAAAAGAAGAAGTAATTAACTAATGGATCTTATAAGTTATGTGAATGGCATACTATGTGTAAAGACTATCATATATGAAATGTGGACTATATCTAATTGTTTAATCTAACTTCTTTTACGTGACTCAAAAATAACACTTAGCAAGTAATAAAGTACAGAAGAATAATGCAAGAAACTGGTGGTTTCGAACATAAGAATGGATGGTGCCATTCTTTAGAGCAAAGCTATTACCTTAATAATCCTTTTTATATGATACACTAAATATATGCATATTCGTATTTTCTTAGAAGATATATTTGTACATGTATCCAAATCCTATATGAGATATGTACACCTTTACTTGTTAATATATATTTCCCAAATATACTCTGTATTTCGTACACTCATATGTGTATATATATGTTGTCAGTATGTAAGAAAATTTTATAATACACAGTAAATTTGGAACGAGTCATACAGAAAGAAAGATAAATAAACTCCAAGTTTCAGACTAAAATAAAATAAAATAACATAAATATAGTAGCACTACTCATGTAAGTTAAGTTTTCCAATGTATATTTGAACTCAGAGTTACAGTAATATGCCTGTGTAATGCATAGTGAGGCGGGTCTCAGGATAAAAATAACTTTTAAAAGAATAAAAGAATAAAAGAAAAAAGAAAATCATTGCCCTTCCTTGCGAGGCATGGGCTTGTGAAACCAGCCGCTCCCCATGAGGTAGAAAATCACCCCTCCTCTTTCTATTCGCTCTGTATGCCCAACATGAAACTATTAAAACAAACTAAAATAAATGATAGAAGAAATAAAGCAATATGGTTCCCAACACTAACATACAGGCTCAATGAACACAATGCAATGGATTTCAAACCAAATCGAGTCTTATGGTCACTTTTTCCAAGTACCACATTAAGGAATGGTGGTTACAATGTGAGTGGGTGTGCCATTATTTCCCAATGGCTGTCAACAAACAACATTCACCTCTGTCTGTCACACATCAAATCCTTCGATCTTCTTGCAAATCTCATTTGTAGATCTTTGTTGTGAGTCATTAATTCTCCCACCCAGCTAAACATTTCACCATCCCCATCTGTAAAATTCTGATCATAAATAAAAATCTATCTCCAACTTTCCTTGGAAACAAGCATTGACTTCAAGAGGAGTAGGGATGGAGGTTGTCAACTCACGTCCTTTCAGCACTATCAAGTAAGATACAATGATCATAGCCACAATGGAGTCCACGAAAGCCTAGACATCTACTTGTTTACTTGTCACCATTAAGGCTGTGTAGGGGACTACATTTACCCCTATTACTGACAGCAACATGATTTTCACACGATAGCCCCAAGTTTTCTTAGGGAGAGTAAATATTTTAAACATGGGATGGGTGTCTCCTCTGTCCCAACTTCCATAACTATTATATTGCGGATGATTACTTAATAAATTATTATCATTATTAGTAGGAATAGAGAAGAGTGCTACAAGGGTACTCCTATCATTCTGGCTACATTGAGGAGAATAATGAGTAGGTATCTAATACTCCTTTCGTGTTTACTACACAAGTTGTTTTGGGAGGAAATCTTCTCTCTTTACAAGATAAATAGTAATGACTTATTAGAGAATCCAGATTTTATTTGATATTTCCCCTTTACTATATGTGTGATCTTTATCATTACACTATTTCCATAAGTCTATGTAAATCCAAACTAAATGATGTAAAACTGAAGGCTGACATGCTTGGACACTGACTATGGCCAACAAACTAATTTGGAAGGAAAACTTGGAAGATTGAGTACATTTAAAATGAACTCAGACTGAGGCGTCAAAATAATCCCAGTCATAATGGCGGTTGTTACGAGAAGAAGGCATTTAATTTTTTTTTAAATACACAAAATTCAAGCTACTTGTTAACTTATTTCAAGGTCTAGTTATATCCTATACAAGCTTGATCGTTGCAGGTATCATTTACAAGGAAGGTGTTTGGTAGACCCAAATTTATTGCTATCAGAAGTTGCGTGAGATTCATGCTTAACTCTATTGCGTATTGGATAGTGATTATCTTGGTCCCAAATAAGTTGAATAGCTTTGAAGGCCTGATTTACTTGTCATACTTTCATATTCTGGTCCGATTACATGGAAGAAATATTGCATTATTTAATTCTACAACTATTGTACAATTATCCTCTTGGCACGCCAACTTCCAGAATTTAGGTTAGGTGAGAACAGGTGTAGAATATTGTGTAATTTATTTTCTTACCAACTCGATCTAAATGAGGGGGTGATGATAAAGGGACAATCTACTTGAAAATACGATAAAATACCTATTAGCTTTCAGTTGGATCATACTAATTGTGGCATCGATGAAATTGCTATGTGAGCAGTGTCGTTATAGCCAACAATTCTTCTTCCCGGTCTGTAGTAAATGTTAGACTAGAACAACTAGGACATTTATGTTTCCAACGGCTTCTACAATCATGTCAAGGAAACCTAATGTTCCCGAAGTGAAATAAAACTAAGTTAAGATAATAGTTACTTTTACATACAATCGATATTGTCCTCTCCATGTAACTTGTTGATCCTCTAAAAACAAGTAAGTCAAATCTTTACCTAACCCAAATGGTGGATAGTGTCTCAAATCTGATCGAGACAGCCTGCAGTAGGGAATCAACGGTTGTCTTGCGCCCATATCAATGCAAGATGATTAAACGAATCTCATCCGTCGATCATTCTCTGTCACTTGATTTCTTGGAATATTTTTTTTAAAAAATTGTTGTTACTTTCTGCTTTCCATGCCATTGTTGTTATCCACTCCTCTAAACTCCTCCTCGTTGGTACTGCTGTATTTTTTTTTTACTTCTCCAGTTGGGGAAGCAACTAGAAAATAAGGTTCGATAGGGTGTTAGAACAAGTTTATTTAAATAAATTTTTTTGCTGAGCTCCTTATAATGTGGACATTTGTCTTTTAACATTACGACATTCGTTACTGTTTTTTCTCTACATTAAAAATGGCATTAAGGGTAATAATAAATGCGTCTGTCTGATTGTTCACTATGAGCCTTAAAGGATACGTATAAGTTTCTTTCCTCTATATTATATTATCTCTTGGGTTCCAAAAGATTACATAAGGTAGAAATAAATGAACATTCAATTGAAATCTAATAGAAACTGTAAACACTTTTGCAAGAATGTCATATGACTTGGATAGGACAAATATTTAAAAGGAATGAGTTACCTTTTTTTAATTGAAAAATATACTTTAAGTATTACCTTTTTGTTCTTCTTTTCAAGAAAATAATATAACTTATTTTATACTTTAAGACTTCTAATTACGAATGTTTTTTTTAAGAAGTATTTATATTTTTATAGAGATAATTAAATATGTACTTTTAAGACTAATTTCATTTTATAAAGGACTCTTTTTAAATATATTATTGATAATTAATATAATCTCAATAATATGGAGTCATCAAGAATAAATATAAATGTTGTAATAACTTGGTGTACCAATATTAATGGTGATATTAACCAAAGCATCTATATTAAAATAATATGATAAATTTATGATAATTTGCAGTGAAATTTATGTTAAATATTAATATGGGGATTACGTGAATTAAATGTCCTTGGAACAAGTAATTTGTAGGTGAAGATCTGTTTGTGATTCAACAAATATTGTGGATTTACAATTAGCATGACCAAGTAACTTGAGAGTAAACCATAAGGTGTTCCATTACCAAGGATAACTTGTCGAATATATAATAAATCTCATATGAAAATTATGCTATATTGTCATTGG
>VDFB02114364.1:0-15641 GCA_007258455.2 Sequoia sempervirens
TGTTAAGTTGTTCCGCAAGGTTGGTTAGTGGGTTGTATGCCTGTGGCAATGTGGTTGGTTGCACAGGATAATAGTATTCTTAGTTGCAGGTGGTTGTAGCAGTGTTGCAGAATATTTTTGTTATGGTGGAATATTTTGGGATGTTGTGTGATGTTTCTTTATGGTCGGTAGGATGTTTTTGGACTTGGTGAAGAGTGAAGTGATTGTTTGGTAGCATTAATATAGGTTTGATTGACCTGGCGTGTTAGCGTTAGTTGTGGATGTGTTTCGTGGTTTGTGGAAGCGTATTGGTGTGGATTTGGGTCCTACATAGCACTTGGTGTGGTCTGCCTTCACTTCTTTCCACCGCAAAAGTGTTTGGTGCTGACCTATTTGTTGGTTGCATGTTTGAGGTGCATATGCTTCATTGAGGCCGACCTAAACAAAGTTGTTTGAGGTCGTGGAGGATATATATGCAAGGCTACCGGATGTAGTGAGCAAAAGGTGTCTACATTTTTATTGTACCAAAAGTTATTGGAGGCAGTGAGTCGAAGGTTGCGGGTGGTGTTGTTGTGGATCTACCTGTTGCTCTGAGGTAGTGAACCTCCTTGTAACAGTCTTCTTCTATTCTCTTCTATTTTGGACAGCGAGTCCTTTGGGTAGTGAGCCCTTCTGGTAGTGAGCCTATTGCATTCGGTGTTGTTATCATATATATGTGAGTTAATCCTCACCGTGGTTTTTCCCTGATAGGGTTTTCCACGTAAATCTAGTGTTCTATTGCGTATGGATGTTGATGTGTTGATGTTTTAGTTTGTTTACATTCATGTTGATGCATAATAAGGGTTTGAAGTATAGTTAGGGTTTGATGATTTCAGTGTACAACTGATTGAATGATCCAGGTGGATCCAAAATGCCAGGCACCAGTCTTAGAATTGTCAAAAGAAAGCACCAATGCATTAGAAACTCATTGGGCCGATCGGCCTTAACTTTAATGGGCTCAAAAGTCATTATCGCAGAAGTGCCAGATCAAAGGTTCAGTCAAACAAGTGAATCAAGGGTTCAAAAAGGTAAAAATTTAATTGTCTCAAAATAAAATAAAAATGATGCCAAGTCGTAGTGCTCGTTGCGCTAATTTCGGAACTATATTTGATTTCAAAAATGGAGCTCATATGTGAAAGTTACGGTTGGTCAAAGGTTGGTCAAAATTGTGACTCTAGTTGACTTTGATGACATTAGCAAGCTGACATGGTAGGTGGTGACGTGGCAAGAGTGGTGAGTTGGCATAGAAATGGTGGAAAAAGGAATATGGATTAAACCATATTGTTAAAAGAAAACACGTATGGTTTAAAAATTAAAAGATTTTTATGATTTCAAGGAGGATTTGGTGGGATTTTATCCCTTAAAATCCTCTTCCCTTGCCCATAAAACAAGGAGAGGAAAAAAAGCCCGTAAACTCATATTTCAACAATTAACCCCTTTAAGCCCAAATTATAATATTTTAAGGGGCTTAAATAAGAATTAAAATAATTCATAAAGATTATTAAAGGAATAAATCCCGAAAGGATTAAAGGCTTGAATTATAAGCCATTCATTTAAAAGGGATTTTATTATTTGTAAGTCCAAAATTATAATGGCCCATAGTTAAAGGGGTTTGTTTTTTAATTGTATGGCTTAGAATTATAAAAGCCAAAGGGGGATTTATTTTTGAAAGATTAATTTGTTATACTAATGGGATATTAGTGATTTTTATTGTAAAAGGGGGAAATGGTTGGAATTTTTACTTGTATACAGGAGATAGGCAATATTTGCAAAATAATATGGTTAAAGCCATAGCAAATAAATGTGTATATAAAGGGGTGTTTTTGTAAAGGGACATTGGAAAATTATTGAGTGGAGAATTTTGTACGAGAATTTTCTTGGAGAGAATTGTAACAAGGAGAATTATTCAAGTTCATTTTGGGAGAAATAATTTTTTGGAGGAGAATTTACAAGGTGTTTTTGTACACCAAAAATTGTAAAAGAGAGATTGTGGAGAGATTATTGCAGGTTCTTGGAGCTTGGGTATTGTAACAAAGCATAATTTTTCTTGGCGATATCAATAAAGTGATCCCAACATTGAGAAGCAGACCCGAAGATGTAGTCCACATTGGATGAACTTCGTTATCAATCTACGTGTTGTGATCCTTCTATTTCTTTGTCTCATTCTTCTCTCTTCTGTCTCAATTTGCTCTCTAGTTTAAATTTATTATTTGAATTTCTAATTACCTATTTTGTAATTTCAATGGTTAAAAATCATAATCATGCAAGTTTGTATTAGATCAGGAAATTACTATAATTAGATTTAATTTACAAGTCAATTTTGTAAACTCTAATTACGGATCATGAAACTTTAGAAAAATTGTGACTTCTAATTATGCTTGCAACCCATTTGGAGAAAATTCACTGCGAACAAATAGGGACACCTAGAGTCATCAATTTTTGTGTGTGATCATAATAAATTATTTAGAGAAAACCTATTTCCTCAAAATTTTCCCAGTCTTTAAAATTTAAGTACCTCCTTTGTAAACTGGCTCCTGGGACGTGTTCACTACAACAAAAGTTCATTAAAATAATGTATCAAATGACCTCTATTCTTGATGAAAATTGTGTTATAGTGGTTTCAAACCAAAATAATAAATGGGTTGTCCTTAGATTTGCAAAATTTGACACTTTTGGAAACACCATTTTTGGCCTTGTTGCAATCAAAAAATGATTAACTAACCTATCAGAGCTTATCTTGGGAGCCTGAAACTAAGAAAGCATGTAGAAATTTGACCCAAGAATGGAGTGCAAAATATGGTTTGGAAAAAGGGATCCCGAGGTGAAAGATATTAATAAAAAAGTTTCCCAATCAAACATTTTTGCAACTACACATGTTCATAACCAATCAAGGCTCTCAAAGTCACCATATTTGAAAAAATATCAAAAAAAATTCTGGGGGGTTGCCACTGGAAACATAAGCTCATTTAGGTACATTGAGTATGTGCGCAAAAGGGGCTCTCTTCAATCATTAATCTTTGTGAGATATTGGGGGTCAAAGTTGACCACCTTGAAACACTCAAAAATGCAGATGTAAAACTAAACAAACTGCATCTACTTTTGATCTCGAAAAAATAGCAAATTAGATCCTAAGGCTCTAAAACTCAATAGGGGAGCATATGAGTGTGGGGAGAATGGAGGGCGCCAATCCATTCATCATGACAATCATCCATTTGTGAAATATAAACTCGAACTAGAGGCCACTTCATAGAACTAAAAGTTCTCAAACAACAAAACAATGCCAAAACCCTCCAGCTTTGCCTTTCAAGATATTGTCAAAACTCATCATGGGGAGCTGAAAATTGACATGAATGTTCATATATGTCACATGATTTTTTCTACCAAGGGGTTTGGCTTGAAAATCAACACGCTCCAAATTATGACCCTCCAAAGTAGGCCACTCTGGCAGATTTTTCAAGTGCACTTTTGAGAGTAGAGATAAAATTTTCAATATGGGCACTTCAAATTTGTAAAATTTGAAGGTTCCACCAAGTTTTAAGATACTATAAGGCTCAAGATCAACATCAAGTGTGTATAATTTTTTGTTGTGGATGCATTTCATTTTACGATGAAGAGTAGAAGGCACCCCATTCATTGCATGAATCCATGGTCTGCCTAAGAGAAGATTACATGAAGGTTCATGAGGCATAACATGGATTGGTGTATCCAATGTGGCCTTTCCAACTGTAAGAGGTAAATTGATCATCCCAAGCGATTTCTTTTTGACATTGTCAAATCCTTTAAGAGATGAAGAATTAGGTTGAATGTTTGATTTATCAATGCCAAGCCTATGCAGAAGGCTCACACTACACACATTAAGGGAAGAGCTGATATTGAAAAGAGCTCTCTTTATCCCTTTTCATTTGTATTGAGCTATGATCATGAAAGCATCAAATTTTTTTTGCACTTCCAAAGGGGGGAGTTCACTTTGGTGGAAAACAATGTCAATGTTTATTCCTTGAATCATGTCTGCTATGTCATTTGGTTGCATATTAGAAAAGATAGGAATGTGTTGCAAGGCATTTTGAATCATGTTATGATAGTGAGGCGATGCTTGAATAAGGTCCCACAATGATATGTCAGAAGGAGTATTCTTTAGTTGTTCAACAAGATCATACTCCTTAGGAGTTAATCAAGGAGGACTAGGCAAGATGGGATTGGGAAAAGGTAATGGTGTGTGGGGTGGGTTGTTGTGGTTGCAGATTGTTTCTAGTGGGATATGTATGAGCAATGGTATTATGACTCAGTTGTTGTGAAACATTGTTCTTAGGTGGGTAAAGGATGAGTTTGGGTTTGTTTTGAGTTTGTTGCTTGTGTGAAGGTGGATAAAGGATGAGTTGAGGTAGAATAATATTAATGTCCCTTGGTGAAGAAGAGTCTAATGATACTATATCATCTTCATCTAAGGGAATAATATCAATTTTGTCATTGGTATCCTTTTCTTGCACCATGGTATCCTCCCTAGGAGGAGAGTTGTTAGGAGAACTAGAAGGCATTTTTTCTTAACAAGTAAGCCTTGGTTCTTCCAAAATAGCTTCATCACAATTAAGGGAGTTATCAATGGTTGGAGTGTCTTGTTTAGCAAGAGTGGGGATGTTAGAAGGAGGATCTATTTGATGGTCCTTTTTCTTGAAGGTATCATTCTCTTGTTCCATATTATCTACCCTAGTAGGAGTGCTTGTAATATGTTCATCCATTGTGAAATTTTGTAAAGAAACTTCATCACAAGTAGAGGAGGCATTAAGAGAAGCACAACTATGATTTTCATGTTTACCAAATAGATCTTCCCAAATTGTAGGAGCATTAGGGAAGGGAGGGTCAAGACTCTCATGACTATTAATAGGTATCTTTGCTAATGCCATCCTATCCCCTTTGCATCAAGGAGGGATATTAGAAGGAAAATTTCGATTGTTATGGTTAGGGAGACTAGGTAAGGTGATCTTTAGAAGGTTTTTATGATCTCATGTTCTTGTTTTCCAATATCTTGCAAAGGGGAATGAGGGGAGGGACAATCAAGACCCTCAGTGCTTGTAGCTTCCTTCGCCAAGATACCTTCATCACTAATAGGAGAGGTATTGGGAGAATAACCAAGTATGATTGTTATGATTGTCTACACTACCATTATCACCAATGGGTAATGTAATAGTAAGGATTGTGTCAAGGGTTTGATGATTAACATGTTTCTCAATGACCTCATTGTTGTACATAATCAAAATTGAATTCATAAGAGGGGATGTTGTATTTATGCAATCCATTTTTAACCAAATCAAAGCCACATTTTTTAAAATAAAACATGCTATCATGGAAAAGTGCAATGCAATGACTTAGAAATATTTAAATGCAATTTTCAAATGTCAAACAAGGTAATTTTTTGCTTACATTATGCAGCAACCTGAAAGATGATATGTTTGAAATGCAATTTGGAAATAAATAATGCATGAAATGAGCTCATTTAATCTAGATCTAACAAAATGCATGTTATAGAAACTCAACCAACAAATATAGATAGGTAAGGGCACTAAACATAAGCTTAAAAATAGGATTTTGTGTTATGCAAATGACAGTTTTAGGGGTGGAAAGGGACTAAGTCGCCCAAGGTGGCGAATTAGTCCCAGTAGGGAACTTTTTTGTTGATTTTGATGTTTTATATGTTGTATGATGCAGACCTAAGATGTAAATGCAAAATTACATAAGTTTTTAATGATTTGAGATTAAAAAATGCAATCTATATGAACTTTCAGTAATGCAAAATTTAAACACTATAATGCAAATTTATCAATGCAAAGTTAATGCAAGCTAATTCTAGGATGATGATGGACTCCAAATTAGAAAAGAAGGTATTTGAAAGTCTTTCTTATGGATTTTTACCTAGTTTTTCCAAGATTTAATGTTTTCATGTGGTCAACACATTCACATTAGGTCTTGGACCCTTGTGAATCATTAAGAATTTTATGATCTCTTGTAAAAGTCTTGTGAAGTTTTGTAACCCACTTTCACACTTTTCTACTACCCTTTTATTATAATTCACCTAAATAACCTCCTTTTATTACATACCAAGCCTTATTTCAAAGTGTTGTAAAGAGTTGTAACAAAATTTCATGCTTTCCTAGGATTTTCATCAATAATTTAACTCTTTCTTATGTTTAAATGGCCCCTTAATGCACTTTATGGCTCTATGTAAGTGTTTTAGAGAATAATCCCATTAAACATCATTAAATACACTTTAATTCCCGACACCTAGTAAAATTTCCCTATTGGGTCCAAGTCACCACCTGGGGTGACTTAGTCCAAATGGGCACAAAAACTAAAAAATATTTTAAATTCTTGGTAGGATATTATTCTCTTCACCTCATTTTGTATCTTCTAATCTCCTAATTTTTGGTGCAAGAGCACCTACACCTTATCTTAAAAATTTGATCATTTGGTGAAGAGTCATAGGTGAGTCTAGGGGTGCTTTGAGTTTAATTATGTTAAATAAGGTCTAAAAGGACTATTTGTAATGTAATTTTGGTGTTTGCAAGTCATTAACTTGTCAATTTATGAGTCAAAATTTGCAAAAGTGCAAATAAAGGTGTTGATCAAGAGTTGTTAAAATGTAGTTTAGGGAATGTGAAGGGTTAAACATTTCAAAAGTTAGTTTGGAACATTGGGGGAAGATTGAAATCCGATGTAACTACCTTATAAATCCTCCAAGGCTCAAACTAAAGGGTTGTTGAAGAATTCTATTGAGATTTCACATCAAAATAATGTCCATTTGATACAATTTCTCTATTTTTTAGAACTTATTAAGATATGTACGGCCCGTACAGTCACTAATATTCTTTGAAATTATTTTTGAATCAAGTTTGGGGTTCTCGCTTTTCCTGAAACTGACTGCTAAAAACTAGTAAAGCTCCTATTTGAAGAATAAATAATGTAAAAATCCATTCCACCTACTGTTATGGTTTTTTCTTGGTGGAAAGGAATGATATAATGGTATGTTAGGTGGCTAAATTTTTTGGAGGGAAAAAAGGGATGAGTTATTCAATTGGAATGATGCCCTAGGGCTAGGCAGAGTCATTTTTCATGTGAAAGTGAGTTACTACAATAGGGTTTTAATAAATAGCTAATGGAATTGTCTTTGTGTGAGTAGTATTAGTTTGTGCAGGGTGTAACAATGATTTTTGATGCATTAGTTATGTTGTATAAACCCGGTTATATGGATTTCCATTAAATCCCTAGTGTTTTGGATGAAAAAGGAGGGTTTCTTGGATCAGCATGGAAAGAGTCTTGAATCTAGGAAATGGTTGTGAAATCAGGTGTATTGATAGACAATTAGTGACTATTTATGGAGTTTTCATGAAAAAAAAGTGTTTTAATTTACTTCATTTGTAAAACAGGGCTAATCTAGTAGCTCTAGCATAGAGGCAGGTTATTGGTTTTCAATAATGTTGTGAAGAAATCACTTGTAATCTCTTGGGACAATTGTGTTGGGTATGTGGGGAAGCTAAATTGTTATTTGGTTGGCCATTGTACGACCTTTTCTAAAAGATATCTCCATTTGATGAATTTGAAGGATAGAAACCTTTAGTGGTGTTTTAAGGGAAGTTGGTTGTTTTATTGATCAAAGGTTGATTTCATTGCTTGAGTCAAAATATTTGGTGTTGAATAGTGAGTTTCTCTACCTTGTATTGCATCAGGTGGTATCAAAGCTTTATGAATAAGATATTTTGTTGGTGATTTGATTGATTTTTGTAGGTTGGAAGGTGAAGGGACAAATTGGTGAACATTCCTCCTAAGAATGTTGGTGCTGCTAGAGAGTTGCAAGATCTAAAAGAGAAGCATTCTAAGCTTCTAGAATCTCAAATTGCAGTTTTGGCAAGGCTTGTTGCCTTGGAGACAAGGAAAAGGAGAGAAGTAAATGAAGAGAGTGAAACAGAAGAAGATGATGAAGAATATGAAGATTTTGATGAAGAATTGGACCCTAAAGATCAAAGAATGGTGAAGATGCTCAAAGCAGTGAAAGGTGAATCAATAAAGGTAAAAGTTGATCTTCTTGTTTATTGTGGTAATTTAAATGAAGAATTTCTTGATTGGATTGATGCTAGGGATAATTAATTTGAAAGTAAGGATATTTTAGAAGAACAGATGGTGAAGGTGGCAAAAACAAAGTTGAAAGGACATGCTCTTTTATGATGGGATTATGAGCAAGCAAAGAGAAGAAAATAAGGAAAATAAATGATTACTTCATGGGACAAGATGGTGAAAAAGTTAAAAGGTAAGTTTCTTCCAAAAGGTTATGAAGTTCAATTGTATAAGAAGTTGCAAGGATTGAAACAAAAAGATCTATATGTCAAGTCTTACACTGATGAATTTTACAAACTAAGTATAAGGTCTAGAAGGGATGAGAATGAGACTAAAAAGGTGGCTAGATATCTAGGTGGTTTGAGGTTTAATATTCAAGATGAATTTGTTGTTGCTAACCAAAAATTTGTGGGAGAATGTTTTCAATTACCAAGTAGGGTGGAGGAAAAACTTAAGAGGAGACAATATAAATCAATGAAAGGAAGAGGTGGTACTAGTGCAAGAGGAATATGAGTAATTTCTACACCAAAGGAGCTAGGTGAAGAACAAGAAGGAGAAAATAAGGGTAAGGAACACAATATTGATGTTAGAGGTGGTTTTATAGGTAGAGGTAGATTCAATGCTGGAAGAGATTCTAATTTCTTTGTAGGGAGGTATTATCATTGCAATGAATATGGTCATCTTGAAAGAGTTGGTAGTTAATCAAGTGGTGAAAAGAGAATTGATAGGAGATCACAATTGGTTCAAGAAGAAGAGAGTGAAATAAATCATTCTACAAGTTTGAGAGCTACTCCTAAGACTGGTGAAATGCTGATGATGAGGAAGATAGTGTTGAAGGCAGCCAAAGAGGTAGAACATTTACAAAGAAAGAGCCTCTTCAAAAATACTTGTAACCACAAAAAAAATGTATGCAAGATTGTAATTGATTCTAGTTCAACATAGAACATGGTGTCTAATGAGATGGTGAATAAGTTAAATTTGAAAAAAATACCTCATGAATTTCCTTATAAAGTTTCATGGTTAAGTGATGGACAATCTTTGTTGGTGAATGAAAAGGTTGTAGTTGAATTTAAGATTGGGGGTTATAAAGATTAGGTAGTTTGTGATATTCTCCCTATGGATTGTTCTCACCTACTCCTAGGTAGACCTTGGAAATATGATAGGTGAGCCTTGTATGATGGCAGGGAAAAAATATATACTATTTTGAAGGATGGATGTTCTTTTGTTAACTCCACTTGTGGAATATTTTAAGGGAAAAGCCAAGGTAATCATGTGTGGAAGAAAAGAACCAATAAGTGTTGTGAAGGAAGACAAGAAAACTAATGTTGTAATAAGTCATAGGTTTGAGAATTCCTTGGCAATAGGTAAGAAATTTGATACTATGGTAAGAAAGGAGAGGACATTGAGTCTGAGTGAGAATATTTTGGTGGGGACCATTGTGTGCCCTATAGGTGGAAGTAATTTTTCAAAACTAACTGGATTTACAAGTATAGAGGTTACTAAATCAGATAATGCAGTGAGTGCAATGAAGGATAAATTTGTTGGTACAAGGGTAATGGTTGTTGACAGGATAGTGGGACAATTGACAGTGAAGAAAGGACAAAATGGATAAGGAAGTAAGGGCAGTTGCAAGCTTGAGTTTGAAGCACATGAGAAGTAAAATTAGGGAACCTCTGCTAAGAGTTTATTTAAAGGCATAAAGGCAAGGACAAATCAAGTTTTGGTCAAGAAATGGAAGGAAGACGGACATCAAGTTTGAATGTTGGAATAAAGACAAATGCATATGTAAATTAAGTCAAGAATGATAGAGGTGCAAGGCAGATTGCAAGTTCAGTGTGCACAAACCAGTGGAGAGGATTTGTAGACCAATGAAACATTTCTGAAGCTTGGAGATATTGGAGTCAGACACAACTTATGTGGCATGAGTTTTTTCTAGTGCAGGTGTATTGTGCAAGAGCACCTACACCTTATCTTCAAAATTTGATCATTTGATGAAGAGCCATACATGATTCTAGGGATTTTTTGAGTTTAATTATGTTAAATAAGGTCTAAAATGACCATTTTCAATGTAATTTTGGGTTTTTTAAGTAATTAGTGTCAATTTAGGAGTCAAAAATTGAAAAAGTGCAAATAAAGGTGTCAAACAAAAGTTGTTAAAATGCAGTTTAGGGAATATGAAGGGTTAAACATTTCAAAAGTTAGTTTGGAACATTGGGGGGAGTTGTAAATCCATTGTAATTGCTTTATAAATCCTCCAAGGCTCAAACTAAAGGGTTGTTGAAGAATGCTATTGAGATTTCACATCAAAATAATGTCCATTTATTGCAATTTCTCTATTTTTTTAGAAGTTCTTAAGATCTGTATGGCCCATATAGTCACTAATATTCTTTGAAATCATTAGAATTCAAGAGAAGAATTTTTTAACATCTTTTTGAATCAAGTTTTGGGTTCTCACATTAAGTTTTGAGGGAGATTTCTCACCTTTCTTGAAACTGACTAGTAAAAACTAGTAAAGCCCCTATTTGAAGAATAAATAATGCAAAAAGCCTTTGCATCTACTATTATGGTATGTTTCATAGTGGAAAGGTATGATATAATGGTAGGTTAGGTGTCTACACTATTTGGCAGGGAAAAAGGGATGAGTTGTTCAATTGGAATGATGCCCCAGGGCTAGACAAAGTCATTTTTCATGTGAAAGTGAGTTACTACAGTATGGTTTTGATAAATAGCTAATGGAGTCTTTGTGTGAGTAGTATGAGTTTGTGTACGATGTAACAATGATGTTTAATGCATTAATTGTGTTGTATAAACCTGGGTATATGGATTTCCATTAAAACCGTAGTGTTTTGGATCAAAAAGGAGGGTTTATGGGATCGACATGGAAAGAGTCTTGAATCTAGGAAATGGTTGTGAAATTGGGTGTTTTGACAAAAAATTAGTGACTTTTTATGCAGTTTTTGTGAAAAAAAAAGTGTTTTGAATATGCTTCATTTGTAAAATAGTGCTAATCTAGTAGCCCTAGCATAGGGGTAGGTTATTGGTTCTCAATAATGTTGTGAAGAAATAAACTGTAATCACTTGGGACAATTGTGTTGGGTTTGTGGGGAAGCTAAATTATTGTTTGGTTGGCCATTGTGCATACTTTTCTAGAAGATATTTCCATTTGATGAATTTGAAGGCTAGAAACCTTTAGTGGTGTTTTAAGGGAAGTTGGGTGTTTTGCTAATCAAAGGTTGATTTCATTGCTTGAATCAAAATTTTTGGTGTTGCATAGTGAGTTTCTCCACCTTGTATTGCATCAATTTTCTTAGTACCTAGTTAATCATTCTCAAGAATTCTAAGTATTATCAAGTCTATGTTCATTGGAGTGTCTACTTGCATATCTTCAGATTTCTACATCAAGGGTTTGGTGAGTTGTAACATTGCATGTTGATTAATTATTCTCTCTTTATTTCATTTCATTTTTGAGGGTTTGATTACCAAATCAGGGTTTGACCAAGTCAAACCTCTATTCTCTAACCCTTAACCCTTTTTTCCCTCCTTGCATGTGTGTTTTGCATGTCTTTTATGCAGATTTGTCAAAGAGAAAGGTGTTAAAAGGTGTCATTATTTCATCAAAATCATTCAATTCAACAAAGACCTAGGACAAGTTTGGAGATACCTTACAACCCATTTTGTGCAGAATCATATCCGGACACCTAGAAAGAAGAGGAGTGTAGACCGAGAGCTACAAATTCCTATCTAGAAATTCCTGAAGGCTCGGTGTAAGGACACCATGGTCATTTTTTGCTCAATTGATGTCAATAGGTGTTTAGTTTATATTTTTTTTGTTTTTTTTCAGTGGTTGATGTAATAAGGTTGAATGAAGACCATATTTGATTTTTTTGTGTCATGTAGGGTCCATTTGGTGTGTTTTGTAAAAGTTGTCAAAAGATGTGAAAGTTGCTTAGCAACTTGGCAATTTTTGTATTGTGAAGAAGTTGAATGGTCACCCTTTTGAAATTTAGTTTTGAAACATTGGGGAATAGTTGAATTTTTTTAAAAATAGCATCATAGAAATCAAGGCATGGTTGCTGAAGCTTTTAGAGGAGAAAACAATAAGAATTTACTCTATTTTCTACAATTTTGTTGTGTTTTCTGAATTTTAATAGTCTTGTATGGCCCTATATAGTTGCTTCATGTTCTTAAACTAATCTAATTTATTGGAAAATTGAATCACCTACAATTTGGTCTAAATTTCATTGAATTTCATAAATAATTAAGTAAATTTGAGTAGTTTTAGTGCAGACCATCTGAAAACCCTAGTTTCAAGGGTTTGTAGCAAGAAAATGTGAATATCAATCCACTCTACCATTAAAATTGGGCCAAAATCGATGGAATGGAGCGTTTTGATTTTATTTAAGTGTTTTTGTTGTCTTTTGGAGCAAGGGATGGAGTTTACAGTTTTTTTTCCCAAGCCCTAGCCTAACATCTTCATGTGTTAGGCTTAGGTAAGGTAGAGAAGTTGTAGGAAAACAATTTGTAGAGATTGGTGGATGATAAAAATTGTTGAATTGGACCATATGTGACTGGTGAAGACTATTGGTGAAGAGTTTTGTTTTTTAGAGATTGATTTCCTTGTAGGTGCTTTGGAAAGGTGGCCTAATTGGCCTTGTTTTGCCATAGTAGACATAATTGGAGCAAGTTGGTCCGAAAAAACCATAACCACAAATGAGGTCTGTTAAATTCAAGCCTAATGGGTGTCTAAAACTTTATTGGTCCAATGGTGAAATGGCATTTTCTAAAATATGTGCATAAAAATCTAGGTTTGGAGACCTGGTTCTTGAAACAAGTGATATTATGCAAACCTCTTTTTGTTGGGGTCTTGGGGTTTGAGAAGTTTTTGAATTGTATGAAATTGTGTTGGATGAGACAATTCCACCCCTACTCTGCATCAAGTGGTATCATAGGATAGGTTTTGATTGAAAGGGGGAAAGTGAATGAGACTAGGCATAAGCAAGATGCCTCCAAAGAATAATCCAACAGCCAAAGAGGTTAAAGAATTGAAAGAGCAGTTGCTCTAGAAGGAAAGGCTCTATAAGGAGTCTCAAGAAGCAACGCTTGCTAGAATAGTATACTTGGAGAAGAATCAGAGAAGAGGTATGGTCAATGGTGACCAAAGTGACAAGGGGGATGAGGGTGATAGTGAGAACCCTCTAGTAGGAGTCCATGAAGAAGAAGAATTGGACCCTAGAGAAATGAGGATGGTCAGGATCTTAAAGGCTGTCAAGGGTGATGGTACTCCAAAAGTGAAATTGTAAGTACCTATGTATGGTGGAAAGATGGACAATGAAGAATTTTTGGCTTGGATAGATTATTTGGACAACTTATTTGAATTTGAAGAGGTGAAAGACGATAAGAAGGTGAATTTTGCAAAAACCAAATTGAAGGGAACTGCCATAACATGGTGGAACTATGTTCAAGGAGAAAGAGTCAAGAAGGGCAAGGTAAAGATAAACTTGAATGGGACCAGATGGTAGCCAAATTGAAGACACAATTCTTGCCTACAGATTATACAATACAAAAATTTAGAAATTTTCAAAACTTGAAGCAAAGGGAGTTAGATGTGATGAACTATACTGATAAATTCCATAAACTAAGTATAAGGATTGAACATATAGAAGATGAAGTAGAGATGGTGGAAAGATACTTGAATGGGCTTAGGCTCAATATACAAGATGAGATTGGCCTTAAAACTCCTAAGACAATTGAGGAGTGTTTCCAATTGGTAGTCAAGGTAGAAGAAAGAATAAAAATAAGACAAGAGAAGCAAGGAAGAGGAAGAGAGAAGAATTTCAGAGGTAAAGGCACCTTTGGTGCAAGAGGGAATTCACAAAATCAACAAGGTGAAGCAAACAACCATCAAGAGAAAAGTGGAGAGCCAAGTGGTAGAGGTAACTTTAGAGGAAGGAGATTTGGTAATAGAGGAAGGTTTGGTAGACAAGGGAGAGGATCCAATACCTTTTCATGTAGATGTTACAATTGCAATTAATTTGGACACCTAGCTTGGAAGTTCCTGGACAAACAAGCATCAAGCTCTCATGGTGGTGAGAGGACTCAAATTGTGCATGAAGAGGATGTTGAAAGTGTAAATTCACCATCTAATCATGCTTCCCTTGAGGTAGGTGAATCATTGATGATGAGAACACTTATCAAGGTGCCTACAACCAAAGAGCCTCCACAAAGGAAATCCTTGTTTAGGACTACATGCAAGTCACATGGAAAGGTATGAAAAGCAGTGGTAGATTCAGGATCTATTGATAACTTCGTGTCTTTAGAAATGGTTGATAAATTTAATTTGAAAATAATTCCTCATCCCACACCCTAAAAAGTGTCATGGCTAAATAAGGGTCAACAAGTCTTAGTAAATGAGCAGTCATGGGTAGAGTTCAATATTGGGGGTTATAAGGACAAAATCCTTTGTGACATCATCCCCATGGATGTTTTTCACTTGCTACTAGGAAGGCCCTAGTTGTATGAAAGAAAGGCCAAGAAAGAAGGCCACAAGAATGTCTATGTGATAGATAAATATGGTACCTCATACACCTTGATGCCCCTTCAAGATGAAGAGTTTGATAAGCAAGTTCATTCTAGTTTCATGGTAGTAGGCGAGAAGGAGTTTTTGAAAAATTTCAAGGATGAAGGAGGTGGGGGATTAGCCTTAGTTTTTTAATAGAATCCAATCACCATGGTATATAATTTAATATACTCATATTTTGAAGAAGGTTTTAGGTTCAATCTAGTATTAGAAATTTCTACAAGTCAAATTGGAATCCTTTGAAATTGAACTTGAGTATCATACAAATGATTTAATGCATAGTAATGAGTTATAAAACCCATGTAAATTGATTGACAAGATGTATAATTCAATATATTAGTTTACCCTAATATCATTATCTTTGATATGCTTGCAAAGATTGTTCATTTTACAAATGATTTAGGTGAGATTGTTGGATTTCTAGGGTCAATTTATCCTAGGTAAAAACCTAGAAAAAGTAATATCATGTCTTTGAGATAATGATAATGCACAACTTGTGTAGATGTGTAGATAGCCTATTTCAAATTTTATGTCGATTTTATTTCTTTCTCTCTTAAAATATTGAAGTATAATTTAATGATATATCCTCGATAATCAATATGAATTAATGACACAACATGAATATGTTTTGTTGAAAGTATGAAGGGGTTTTCATTGATTTCAATAGGAAGCCTATTGACTAGTGCTTTCATTTATGTCAACTATGTTATAAGGAAGTTGATGCATTATGAAGTTGTTGAGTATATTGCGAAAATTGTGAAAAAGAGAACATGTTGTTGCATGTTAGTTAATATATTGAGGAATTTTTGTGAGTATATGGAGCCATATTTTTTTTCCAGTGTCTGAAGATGAGTTAGAATGAAGTAATGAGCTGAGATGATGTCTTGGGTACTTGGTTTCCAAGTGCTTTTGTGAAAATTTGATAAAGGGAGTAAACAATGTT
>VDFB02114366.1:0-18422 GCA_007258455.2 Sequoia sempervirens
TATTGATGCATACTAGATGGACTCTAACTCCGAAATAGGGTTTAAGGCATAGTAACGAGACGCGGACGCGGCTCAGACTCGGCGAGGGCGACTCGGTGACTCCGGACGCGGAAGCGGCGCAGACGCGGCAAAATGAAAAAAAGTTGAAAAATCCTAGAAATTTAGAGATTTTTAAGGATTTAAAACTTGTTTCAAGCACCCTTTATTGAATACAACACAAATAAAAGCAAATTTGATCACATGCACAAGTATACAACGATTACATAAGTATGAAGTACACAAATTATAGTTGCGCTGCTGAAGGAAATAACATACTTAGATATATAAAATTAGTCAAATGTATACAAAACTCATGGAATATGAAATCCATGACATCAAATGTTCCATACAAATATGAAATATGAAATATGACATCAAATCAAAATGTTCTATGACTCTATGCCCTATGGCATAGTGGAGCCAACATCCTTCCTACGAAGGCGTCTAAAGGGCCTGGATGATGTTGCAGCTGCAGCCATAGTCTCTGCCTGTGTCTGACTCTCCATGCCACGCTCACCAACAGCATCTATGCCTCCTCGTGCTCTAGCCTCCTCCTCAGCCATGGCTACAACCTCGGCCTCTCTCTCTGCCTGGTCCACCCAATCAAGGTCCTCATCACTAAAGACTGCATCTGTAGCCTCAGTGGTCCACTCAGACTGTGGATCAACCTCCTCTAGATTGATCGGGGTTTTGTCATGGTCAAAAAGCTTCCTGTATCTGAGGCGAAGATTGTAATGAACATATACCAAGTCGTTCATCCTCTCCACTGTCAATCTATTGCGCTTCTTGGAGTGTATGTGCTCAAACATACTCCAATTGCACTCACAACCAGATGAACTGCATGGCTGGCTCAATATACGAATGGCAATATTTTGCAGGTTCGGTGTATCAGAACCAAACATATTCCACCAGCTATCTGAGATGAGAAAAAGAAACAAAATCAATCTCATTTCAAGTTTCAAGTTCAAGTTCAACATTTAATAATAAATTATGATATAAAGAGATGAAAATTATGCCCTTAAATATATTTTTACCTGGTAGTAATGTTGTCCTATTATCTTTGCACATTTGGCGTGCAAAGAAGTCTCCATGTGCCTTAGTGAAGGCATCTATCTCCTGCACCACCTGTGTAGTAACAGCAGGCAACATCCGCTCCAATGTCGTGTAGAGCCCACTAAAATTTCTCTATGCGCCGCGAGGAGTCCGCGATTGGAATTGGAAGGCGGATTAGGAAACATCGGCTGCATGGATGGGCCTATGAAGTTGGTTTTGCCATCTCCTATCAATGATATCCCAAAGGTGGGATGACCAGCACCTCCTCAAGCTCCCACCTTAAGAAGTCCCACCAGCCTCTTTGGCTATCATGCCCTCATATGTAGCCCGTGCGGGCTTCTCCTCATCTGCAACTTCGTAGGGAGGAGGTAGCAGGAACAAATAAAGCTTACAAAGGATGCAAACATGTTTCACAAATAAGTGTGAACGAAAATAAACAAATAAAACTAAGATATGATTAAAAATTAAAACATAATAAATAATTAAATTTTACCTCCACAATCTCGTCCATTGGTGTCCAAAACCCTTGCTCATCAAAAATGCAATCAGCCACAACAATCCCTGCAGTGCTTGTAGAAAAGGATGAGGAAGACCACTCCTCACTAGTAAACATGCGCCTCAAAGCTGCCCTTGACCGAATCAAGGATTGCATCGTGATAAAATTTGTTGCAAACCTGGTGATGCCAGGACGAGACAACTCCCTCAACCCCATGTATTGCCTCATAAGGTTAAGCACCCATGTGTGGTTGTATACAAATTTGCAAACATTTTTTGCTGCTTCCACACATGTTTTGATCCATGGGAGCTTCCCAAGATCCTCCAACATGAGGTCAATGCAATGGGCGGCACATGGAGTCCAAAATATAGTAGGGTGCCTCTCCATCAATAATCTACCAGCAGCAACATAATTTGCTGCATTGTCTGTCACCACTTGCATTACATTCTCTTCCTCCACATCAGCTATCACCTCCTCTATAGCCTCACACAAGTATGTGGCATTTTTGATTTGGGCAGAAGCATCAATGGACTTGATGAAGACGGTGTCACCTGAAAAAATAAGCAAAACCAATTATTCAATAAATTAAAAAACATAAATCAGCCATATTAAATTATGTGATCCACTAAATAAAATTCAAATTCCAATGCATTGAAGGAAGTACAATTACCTCCGGAGGAAACTAGGAAATTAAGTAGCGTCCTATTTCTCTTATCAGTCCAACCATCAGTCATGATGGTGCAACCAATCATGCTCCACTGCTTGTGCTGCTCCTCTAATTGTGCTTTCACATCTGCCACCTTTTGAGTCAAAAGTGGGCCCTTTAATTCATCTTCACTAGGGGCTTTGAACCTCGCCCCACATATGGTTATCGCATCAACCATGTTTTGCCAGAAAGGTGACCTATAACATGTCATAAATAAATTGATAAGTTACATAAGTATTATAAAATTTGAATTCGATAATGAGATAATGAGATACATCTAGATTCTAAAATTTAAATATAAATTTTAAAACAATTAAATGAAAAAGAATTACCTAGCTACATAGAAGGGAATGGTGCAGTAGTACCAAAAGTCTGCAATTGCCTTTTTGGCTGCATCATGTGCGTCCTTGTTCCAACCCATGCTCTCAAGTGACGGTTGGGAACCAGGGGTAGTGCGTGGTACAAAATACGAGTCCACCCTAGATTTATGAACTCTAGGGCCAATGCTAACACTGCCACTACCACTAGCAGTAGCCGCGCGCCACCAGCACTAGGAGTACGCATAGGCATTGTTGATGCAGAAACAGAAGCACTACCACAAGCACTAGCACTAGGACGGTATGGAGGCATGGAAGAAGCATCTCCAATAGCACCAAGTCCCTGTCCAACTCCAACACTCAACAACTCCTGCTTCTGTTTCTTTTTCATTTCTTTTTGCATTTCAAAAGTTTCTAATTGCACCTGCACTTCACGAACAACCTCAGGAGGTGCTATAGGGCAACCCACTGCATCATGGGCTGGTATGCGTGCAAGATGATATTTTAATCGATTTATGCCTCCATGATATATTGTTTTGCAATAGAAACATTTGGCGTCTCCTTTTTTCATTCCGGGAAAGATTTCAGAATGTTTCCAAGCAGGGTCTTTTCTGACTGGGGTATGAGACATTGTGAAAATAATAATATGGTATGATTTGCAAATGACTGTGGCTACAAAAGTAGGGTTTCTAAAATTATTTAAGTTGCAAGTAGGGTTTGTAAAAAAAAAATGCAAACTCAAAAGAATAGTGATTTTACAAATTACAATGAATTATTTGTTAAAAAAACACAAAAAAATCAATTAAAATCGAACTTACCTTTTAGATTTAGCTTGGAATGCAATACAAACTCCTCCCAATCACTGGTAATGAGCTCTCAATGCACCTCCTTGCTGGTATGAAGCTCCCCAAATGATATATGCCCCTGGATTTGTCTTCAACAACTTGCTGGTTGCCCTCTCTTCTCCTCTTATTTTTCTTCACAACTCTCTCTTCTCCTCCTATTTTGCCAAATGAATGAAATGAGGGCCCTTTTAGGGCGAAATAGAAGATATAAATCAAAAAATAAATTAAAAAAAAGTTGAGTTTTAATTTGTTTTTGGCCTTTTTGGCCGCTGCTGTCGCGGCCGTGTCCCAAAGTCAGGACTCGCCGCGTCCGACGCGCCTGGCGCGTCCTGCACGTCCAGACCTGGATGCGATAGCGCCCGCGTTCGCGCACCCAGGACACGGCCAGGGCCGCTCGGCGCGGGACTCGCCGCGTCTGGGGGACTCGCGGCGAGTCTCGGAGCTATGGTTTAAGGTAAAGTAGGTGTCGAGTTTTTGCACCCACGCTATTGCTGTCATCTTCCCAAACCCATCAAAATAAGGAAGTGTAAGCTTCCCTATTTTCCTTCGTAGCTCATTTTGCTAGTCTCTATTCCCCCTATTGTTAGAGTGTCTCATCCTCAAGTCAATGTAGTCTCTAAGAGATATGTCTTGCTGAAAACCGGGCCCTGCATTGAGCCAATCTTATCTAAACTGATCTTGTTGCTCCAACAATGTAAGCTCAAGAGTGACAGGTAAATCTATCCTGGGTGAGAAATTAGGCATAAGGGGCCTTGCCAAAGCTCCTTGGTTACCCACTGCTTGTTGTCCATCCCTGTTTCTTTGACCCATTTGACCCATTCTCTGCACCAAGTCAGTTAACTCGTCATTTGTTTCTTGAACTTGTTGGGCTGCCCTCATTTGTCCCCTAACCAAAGTTTCAAGTAAGATTTCCATTCTATTTGGAGGTGCCCCATTCCTATCTCTCCTCTCATTCCTCTCACCTTCACCACCCCTATCTCCCATGTTTCCTGTGTTGGAAGACCCACTGGATAATGACTCTATTTGTTGCTCTTCTTTAGAAGATGACCAATGTTCCCAAAAACTTTCTTCTTTTCTCCTAATTCTTTCTAAATACCTTCTTTCTTTGTCACTCTGGCTCATAGAAATTTATACTCACTGGTTGGCAGGATTGTTTTGGCTCTGATACCACTGTAATGGACAACCCCCAATTTTATTTTTTTTTTCTGATTTCCGTATTGTTTTCCCTCTGATTTAACTAACTTGTAGAATGTTTTGTTTGAGATTGTTTAATGCAATGTTTTTTATGTGCCATTCATGTTTCCAGAGTTTGCATAAAGTATAAATTGCAAGAAACATAAAATAGGAAAGAGAGCACTCTAGCAAGAATCAATCAATCTTTCAATAATCTAATTTTTTAACAACAGAAAATATAGTCCTTTTTATGTAGATCTTACACTTAGAAAAATTATCAATTCTGACTTGGAAAAAAGACACCATACAACAAATACTACTCCTCTTCCTTGGCTCGATCAACACCAAAGATGATAGCTTTCAAGCCCTGAACCAACCCGCCCAAACCTTCACTTCAACAGTTCTAGAAATGTTGTTTACAACTCTCAACAAGGCTGTCCTGAATCAAAGGTAACACCCAATAGAGGGCGCTAGGTGATGAAGGGCGATTTGGTTCTTGAAATTTACAGTGCTTCTTCAAAATTCACAAACCACTGCTTATTGTGGACACCTAGAAGAAAACTATCTATTGAACCCACACCCATATTGTCTTAATATTCCATCAGGGAGCCAAGGACAAATATTCCAGTTCTGAAAGAAGATGCAAGCAGCAAATAGGTGGCTCAAACAATCTTCAATCAAGACCAAGCTGTGACACCATTCACCTTCCTTCCCTATGCCTTTGAAAGCACTACAAATCGATTGTCAATGACCAACAATTTCAGCTTGTACGACAACAAGCTTAAATCTGAACTTTTCTCTCAACACAGGGCGCCCCTCACAACAGGTTGATTTGGCCTTAAAATTCACAGGCAACTTCAAAAAATGCAAAGTAATGCTTGTTGGAGTCGCCTAGGGATAAGAGAGCCAAAGGACCAATACCCATTTCAAATGTTTGATCCATTTTCGAGATATAAGCAAGAAACTGGATTCAGGTCTCAAAAAAGGGTGCCCAAAAATCAAGAAATATATTGTCAAAAATCACTTAAACGTCACCAAACTATAACATTTGAAAGCCTAAATGAAGCTCCTGTGTGAAGCCTCCAATATCCTCTCCTGAATCCGAGATTGTTATTGAAGTTGCAGTTCCTCCAGAAGGTAAAAGCTTAGATGAAGTCGAGGTTGGTGATTTTACATTTACTAAGGCTAATCTTGGCAGGACTACACGAGAGACAGATGTAACTCTTCTTAAGATTGTTACCAATAATCTTGAAGAGCGTATCACCAAAGATGGAGAAGATAAGGCATTACTTAAAGCTGAAATTGGTCAACTTCGTCAATACATTTCTAATCTTGTTCATGGGAATTCGAGTAGAGCACCTGTTCTTCCTCGGAGTTCACCTGCAGAACAACAAAAATTGGATCAGTTGGTTAGTCATGGCAGACTTTTAGACAGCTGGATTGATAATTTAGTTGCTACTGGTAAAACTCTTCTTGCAGATCTATATCAGTTAAGAAGTGATGCGCATAAACTCCGTCAGGGTATTCAGTTGTTGGAGATTGCAGTTGCAGAGAATTTGGCAAAGGATCGGGTTCTGGTATCTCAGTTATCAGTTGCGTATGATGTTTTGGAGGTGGTCGAGGATCAAGAGAAAGTTTTTACTTGGAGAGAGCAGCACCTTCTCAGAACAGAAATATGTGAGAAGATCTCTTCCAAATTGTTTTCACTCAAGGATGATGTGATTGGAGTACTTGCATTGGTCAGTGGCTTCGTTGTTCAGATTCCATGTCATTATCTTCTCGAAGATGGCACGTATGTTGAGTTGGATAAAGTTCAAACAGAGTTCGAGAAGCTGATTTGTGACAGCCTAGAAGGTGAACCTATGGCGCCCAAGTTAGAGAATGTTTCAGTGATTGCAGCCAGTTTGAGAAAAGCGACTGAAGAATGTAAAGATGGCATGCACATGATTTCAGAAAGTGGCAGAGAACTAAAGAAACAGACTGTTATTTTTAGCAGTGTCAAAGTGCCAGATGACAAAGAGATCGATGAGTTCTTGGTCGAAGTGTTAGACCGAGATGACATGGAGTGATCTACCAGTTGGAACCTGCAGTTAATTTCGAGGGTTGAGTCATGAGCAACAGTTAACTCGACTTTCAGTCTTCAGTTCACTTGCTGACTTAACACATGCTATATCCTTGGAATTATCAACAGGGAGTTAGGGTTAGGGTTTCCGGTTAAGCGAGAAGGTATCCAGTTAACTTTGCTTTAAACTCAGGGCGATGCATGCTGCACATTGTCAATTAGAGTTGGCCCCTTTCGGTTAAAGCGGGGTAGTTGCCCGTTAAGCCCCGTATGGTTTTACTTCATTAGGGTTAGGCGCATAACTTGCATGCATTGCAAGAGCTGTAGTGAACTCAAGGTGATTTTAGGGTTACCTACACCTTGATGTATATAAATAAGAGCTTTTGCTCATTTGTAAATAACTTTTGCTTGAGAGAGAAATATATGCTGCGCCTACCTTGCCCTCAATATTGCTCTTTTGGTATTTGTTCATGCGTCTTTGCTATTACAGTTAATTGTTATGCCACATAGGGTTTCATGCGATTGTGATAGTGAATTCTTTCCATAGTTTAGATAAATCTGTCTTGTGCATCTTTTATTGTTATGATCAAACGTTATGCCACATAGGGTTTCGTAAGATTGTGATGATAAAACTGTTTTGTGAAGTCTTTACTATGCTGGCCGAGTGTTATGCCACACAGGGTTTCATAGAGTTGTCATGGTAAATCTTCCCATAGTTTAGATAAATCTGTTTTGTGAATCTTTTATCATTACGATCAAGTGTTATGCCACACAGGGTTTCATAAGATTTTGATGATAAATCTGTTTTGCAAGTCTTTGCTGTTATGATTAAGTGTTATGCCACATAGGGTTTCACAAGATTGTTATGGTAAATTCTTGAAATCTGTTTTGTGCCTTATAAACTTGTTCAGATTGAGATGATAGTTGCGCCACCTTGCCTTCAAGTAGAGAATCTGAATGCGTTTATCGTCTGATAGTCATAACCTTGCTCCGTTTCCTCATGCTCTGATTTCCTTGAGGAAACTGGATAGAATTTAAGTTATTAAGTTTAGTTGTAGTTAGTGAATCTGCGAAACCAGAGAAAACTCAGCTGCAATGTATTAGTTTTCAAGAAAGCCTTGTACCTCTACAGCTGAAACAAAAAGACAGGAATTAGTTTAGTTTATTTCCCTTTGCAAGTATTTTTGTAAAGCACAACGAGGGAGCTTCCCCTCCTAATTTGAAGAGCACTCATTGCGTAGTGTACATAGGCTGTTCGTAGCAACTCTTACTCCAGAGGTGTTAGTTGTTACGCCAACAGTTTTTCTGGCGCCCACCGTGGGGCACGAGGCCTCGAAAACTTCATGTCACGGTTATGACTATCTGGCGTCCTACTGCTCCAGTTCAACAACCAGCACTAAGTCCGCTTGTTATACAGCCGAATTTAGTCTTCATCGAAGCAGAACAGTCAGATATTATCAGTAGCTTGCGTACATTTATTTTTGAAAATCATACATCTACCACTCAGTGGAGGAACGCGGCTACAACTCTGGATAAAGAAGAAGAAAAAGCAGATCTTGCAACAGGTAGACCGGTTTTGCCACCTCCTTCGTGGAATTAAGCATCCTGGCGTACCGAGTTTACATTAGAAGGAGAGGAAATCCTCCTATCCAGCCAGATCCTGTTTTTGAAGAAGCTCTTGATCAGTTTACTGAATCAGAAATTTTTGAAGAAGAATCTCCCACTCCAATAGCAGAGATGGGTGATCGTATTATTAACAACAACAATGGTGATGATCACAACGGTCGTAATGGAAGAAACGCAAGACGTCCAGCCCCCTTGCCTTGGGGCGACAATATTGGACCGTTGGCTTTACCAGGACATCATGAATTGCCCAAGGGATCACGCTAGTTTTTCCCGAGATTTCATGGCGATGGTACTAAACATCCAGATGAACATCTATCAGCATTCACGGCGGCTTGTTCCGTTTTGCATGTTGGACATGAAGACATCGCCGTTCGTCTTTTCGTGGAGACTCTTGAAAACAACGCAGCAGATTGGTTCAATAATCTTGAACCAGGAATTATCACTAGTTGGGCTGTCATGAGCGAAAAGTTTTTGGCAAGATTCAAGCCTGCCGAAGACAATCACAGATTATTTGCACAACTCTCAAATTCGAAGATGGAGAAGCATGAACCGATGAGAGAATTCGTGGCAAGGTTTAATCACCTTGTTACACGTCTTTCTCACACTTTGAATCCATCTGATGAGATTTTGATGAGTTCTTTCATCAACGCGTTGCCGTCAGAAATTGCCTTTTTCCTGAAGATAAGCGAAGAAGAAGATTTACAACACCTTCAGGAGGAAGCAATCAAACTTGAAGATAACATGATTACAACCGGCAAGATGAAAGATGATTCGATCAGGCCGCTCGTGCAAGCGTCGGCCGATCCATTGCTACAGAAGGTAGCAAATGAGGTGACGATATTAAAACGGCAGTCACCACCTCAAGGGCAACCAGCCTTGCCCTCACCACCTTTTCAATCACAACCAGCATATCAGCCGAGAAGGAATAATTTTCAGCCATATAATAATTTTAAGTCGAAGTTTCCGCAAGGACAACCGAGACAAAACAATGAAGCTGAAAAGGCTACGGTCTTTTGCACGTTCCATGATTCAGCAGAGCATACCGGGGCTACTTGTCCGGAAAATCAAAGAATGAATCAGCTCATGGGATTTGCCGATTCCGCTCCTAGTTCAGACTTCATACCTTCCAGTTCAAATGTCGTCTCTGCACAGCCAGACGAGTTTGATGGCGACTCCGCAACGGGATATTTTGATAGAGAACCCGTTAATGAAGAAGAAGAAGAATCCCGTCGTTTTTCTCTTGCAGTGAATCACGAAAATATCACCTCACCTGTGTTCACACGTGCTCAACATTTCAAAGCACAGAAGGAGGAAGAGGAAAAGCGGAATTTGAATACAAAAGCAAAGGAAGTAGCTTCTACTTCCAATCAAAAACCTTCACAAGAAAATATCTTGCCAGCAGCTTTAGATACGTCTTCAGCAAGCTTTGACATCGTCTCTTCCATGATGAAGACGAAGGTACAGATATCTCAGCTAGAGTATTTACAAGATCATCCAGAGCAGTTGGATAGGATCTTGAACGTTCTTAAGAAGAAGAATGTCGTTCAGCCAACATTGTTACAATCCTCAGTTCCTGCAGAAGAGAAGCCGAGGCCGTTTTATATATCTTTATATATAGGAGGTTTCAAGCTGAGCAATTGTATAATTGACAGCGGAGCTTCGGACAACGTAATGCCCTTACAGATTATGAATGCGTTGGGACTTTCATGCACCCCGACTCAGGAAAAGTGTTATTCACTTGAGTCCAAACCGGTGCCGTTAGTTGGTCAACTCAAAGATGCGCAAGTGAGGCTAGCGTCATGTCCAGAAAAGAAGATTATGATGACTATCTTAGTAGCTGATATTCCTACCAGTTACGGGATGTTACTTAGTAGAAGTTTTTGCAAGGATCTCGGAGGAGAAATACAGATGGATTGGTCGTTCGCGACAATTCCATTGAAGAAAGGTTCTTTCAAGTTAGAGCCGGAAACCAAATCAAAGTTTACAGTGGTAAAGTCCCAGGACCCACATGCTCAAGTGTTATATCAAGACACGGGTCCAGGCACATACGCTATGGTGTCTGAGGTGACAGATGATTGTCAAAATTTTGCACTTTCCACCGAATTATCAAATGAAGAATCGGAGATGTGGACGATGCAGTTTGATGGCAGTTGTTCGACTTCAGGTTCCGGAGCGGGAGTAGTGATCATCTCTCCCGAAGGTCATTTATATCCTTTTGCATATAGGTTGCAATTCGATTGCACTAATAATACTGCAGAATATGAGGCGCTTTTGTTAGGTCTCAAAAACGCAAAGGATATGGGGATCAAGCTGCTTCAAGTTGAAGGAGATGCAAAGCTGATCGTAAAGCAGGTCAGAGAGCAATTTCACGTAAGAAAGAATCGTCTCCAGAGCTATAGGCAGAGGGTATGGAATGCAATTGACTGGTTCGATGCATTTAATATCAAATATATTTCAAGAATGAACAATAGCAAAGCTGATGCGCTTGCAGTTTCAGCCGCTCTTTTTATGCCTAACTCTGACTTTCGTCAGAATTCATTTGCTATTGAGTTAATCTATAGACCAGCTATTCCTGATAATTCGGACAACTGGCAAGTCTTCAGTGATGATGAAGATATTAAAGAATTCCTTGTCATGGGAGACAACTACAAAGAATTGTTCTTTGAAGGGAGTTTAACTCCTCACAGAGAGTCAATTACTGAAGAATCTGAGGTTATAGAGTCTGGGATCATACAATTGAAAGGAAATCAGATTCCTAAAGGTTTTGTATCCTTAGAAGATATTTTTGACAGGCACGATCGTTACATCCAAGATCAGAAGAGGTCAGGGGTGAATACTTCGTCAGAATATAGTCAAGTCAACATAGGTACTGAAGACAAGCCTCGGCTTGTGAATTTAGGCATGTGTTGCACTTCTGAAGAAACTGAGAGGTTTGTCGCCTTGTTCAAGCAGTACAAGGATGTTTTTGCCTGGTCATATGAAGATTTAAAGGTCTTCACACCCGTTGAATTGTCTCACACAATTCCGCTGAAGTCTGAAGTGAAGCCTTTCAGGCAGAAACAAAGACATTACAATCCGCGAATTCAAGATACTATTTATGCGGAAATTCAGAAAATGGTGGACTCCAGAATAATTTTTCCTATTCATCATTCCACCTGGGTATCAAATATCGTTCCTGTGCGCAAAAAGAATGGAGAAATCAGAATTTGCGTTGATTTCAGGAACTTGAATCAATCGTTCTTGAAGGACAACTATCCCTTACCAATCATGGAGCATACATTGCAGACAGTTACCGGATCGGAAATGCTATCACTTCTTGATGGTTTTTCTGGTTACAATCAGATTGCAGTGGCTGAGGAGGATCAAATCAAAACAGCTTTCACCACGCCGTGGGGAACGTTTGCATATGAGAGGATGCCTTTCGGCCTTATCAACGCCGGTGCTACTTTTCAGAGAGCCATGGATTTAGCGTTTGGGGATCTTAGGAATAAGATCATAGTCGTCTATCTTGATGACTTAACCGTTTTTTCAGATAAACGGAGTGATCACTTTTCACACCTCGTGAAAGTGTTCGAGAGATGTAGGTATCATAAAATATCTTTGAATCCAAAGAAGTCAATCTTTGCGGTTACGGAGGGCAAGTTACTTGGTCATATCGTTTCCAAAGAAGGTACTAGAATAGATCCGAATCGGGTGGATTCAATCAGAAACCTATCTCTCCTTACAAGCAAAACGCAGGTGCATTCGTTTTTCGGTAAAGTTAACTTTATCCGAAGATTTGTACCTGATTTCTCAGAGCTGACAAAGGAGATTTCAGCAATGATGAAGAAGACGTCTACATTCGTGTGGACGGACGAAGGCAAGCAGGCCTTTAATAAGATAAAAGAAGCTATTGCTAATGCACCAGTGTTAGTTCGGCCTAACTTTTAGAAGGATTTCATTCTTTATTGTTATGCGTCAGAACATTCATTGTCTGCCATTTTGACACAGAAGCTCAGCGAGGAGGGAGAATCTCCTATTGCTTTTATGAGTGCTAATTTCAAAGATGCTGAGATGCGTTATTCCCAGATCGAGAAGAACGCTTACGCTGTTGTCAGAGCTGTCAAGAATTTCAGATTTTATCTTTTGAATTCACATACTACGGTGTATGTCACTGATCCAGCAGTAAAAAGTGTGCTTACTCAGCAGGAGATGGGCACGAAAAGAGGGAATTGGATTGCGAGAGTTCAAGAATATGATCTGGAGATTAAGCCGACCAAACTTGTTCGCGGGCAAGGTCTTTGCAGATTATTGGCGGAAGATGGAGATCGCAAGTTCAAGAGCAATGGTGGAATTGTTTCAGATCAAGAAATAGAAGAGGACCTACCTTTGGTCTTATTAGTTAATTCTGCAGAAGAATGGTACACACCTTTATGGTATTATTCAACGTATGGAGAATGTCCACGTCACATGGACAAACAGCAGAAAAGAACATTAAAATTGAAAGCACAGAATTTCGTGCTTGTTAATAACGTTCTGTACAAGCGTGGCCTTGACGGAACTTTTCTATTATGTGTCGGGAAGGATCAGCAGCGAAGGTTGTTAGAAGCTTTTCATAATCAGGCATGCGGAGGACACTTTTCATCGAGGGTCACTGCATTTAAGATTCTACGAGCACAGTTTTATTGGCCAACTATGTTTCGTGACGCATATGATTGGGTGTACAAATGTCAGTTATGTCAGCAATTTGCTGGTAAAGTGAAATTGGCATCTTTTCCACTCAGGCTAGTTGTCATTGATGCTCCATTTCAGCAGTGGGGTATTGATTTTGTAGGACCTGTCAATCCAGTTTCCAGTAAGGGGCATGTGTTTGTTCTTACAGCGACAGATTATTTTACGAAATGGGTTGAGGCAATTCCTACTAAACGAGCTACTTCCGAAGTGGTTTGCAGCTTTCTAAAGGAGAATATCATTTCTCGCTTCGGAGTTCCTCGGAAAATTGTGACTGATAATGCTACTTGCTTCTCGTCAGAGGAGATTTTGAGTTTTTGTTTTGATCACGGCATCATGTTATCCCATTCATCAGATTATTATCCTCAGGGTAATGGACAAGCCGAATCATCCAATAAGAACATTGTCACAATTATACGCAAGTTGGTTGAATCAAATCAGCGAACTTGGCATAATAAGTTATATGATGCCCTTTGGGCTGATCGTATAACTCCTAAAAGAGCTATTGGCACCTCGCCTTTTATACTTTTGTATGGTACAGAAGCTATTCTGCCTATTACATTGGAGTTGTCTGCTTTACAGCTGGCATCAGCAGTGGAAGATGAAGAATTTCATGATCCTATTCAGAAGAGGATATTGCTCCTGATGAAACTTCAAGAGGAAAGGACGGAGGTTGTTGATAAAATCACTCAGCACCAAGAAAGAGTGAAGAAAATTTTTGATAAGAAAGCTCGTCATAGAGACTTTCAAGTTGGAGATCTAGTCCTTTTGTGGGACAAAAGGCATGAGCCAAAAGGAATGCATGGAAAATTTGATTCCTTATGGTTAGGGCCCTTTCAGATTCATGAATCTACAGGAGAGAACACTTATATTCTCTCACATCAGGATGGAAGGCTCTTCCCGCTTCCTTATAGGGGCAATATCTTAAGCATTTCAACCCTCCGGGGGAGGAGTAATATTGTAAATATTTTGTAAGTATTTTTTATTGTTATGTTGTTTTGTTTTTCCCTGTTTTGTGATGTTTTGTCGTGTATTAGGTGATTTAAGTAGTCTTGTTTAGGTGATTTTTAAGTTAAGTTCTTAGGAAATTTAATGTTATAGGTGATTAGGGAAGTCTTGACTTCATATACCCAACTTATAAAGTCACTGGTCTACGAAACACTGAAATTCTAGGGATCTCCTATGCCGTAAGTATTCGACATGGTCACCAGACGGAGCCTAATGTTGTACCCAAAACCAAAATTTTTGCTTCACTAAGGCATTTTGCTTAATTGAGTCTTAATCTCGTTAAAGTGTTATCAAAAGGTCGTTTTTGGGGTTTTCAGATATGGGGTTGGTGTTAGTGTCATGTCAGTCTGTTGTGGAAAAGATTTTAGAAAAGTGAAAATTTGACAAAAAACATCAAAATTTTCTATCTCTGGAAAAGGGAGCACATTCTGAAATAGGCGCCCTATCTTTTAGGGGCCCAGATCCTGTTTTTAGGGTTTGTCACCTCCAGCAGACATTTGTCCGGCATCACGTCAGCTTCGCAATGAGCTATCAAGCCTGTCAAACGGACCTGTTTTGTTCGAGTTACGGAGAATACAGTGCAAATCGAGGCGAAAGCAAGAATTGGCTAACACTGGAGAAAAGCGCAGCTTTTCAGAAAGGCGCCCATCTTTTTGAGGTGCCAAATGAAGGTTCTTGGCTAAATGCCACCCAAGATGTTTGTCTCACTTTTGTTCGAGCTTCGCGACGCATCCGTCAGTGGGTGAATCTGAGTTGCTGAAGCATCTGAACTGGAGGTCAAACGTAGGGTCAAATCTTAGTCAGAATATCAGAAGAAAAAGCAAAAGAGCACATTTTGAGAAAGGCGCCCAAGCTTTTGAGGCCTTTAATGCCTTCTTTCTGATAATACCAGATATTCAATGTGTCCGTGTTACGTTCAGCTTTCCGTTGCCTGTCTCCGTCAGATCAGAAGATGTCTTATCAGCCTGCGATTGAGGTTTTATATTATTTTTGTCGTTTCGAGAATGGCGAAGTCACGGAATGAAAAGAGCAACTTTTGAAGAGCTCTTGTTTCCTCCTCGAGATGTTGTTTTCTTGGGAATGTGCGCTACTGGTGTCGATGCGGAAACGAAGTTAACTGCGGTGAACTTCGAGTCGATCACGAAAGTTAAGAAAATGAAAGTTATGAAGGATTTTGTTTTTTCCTTCGTTCGAAATGCAGAAGTCAAAATTTGACTAAGTTAGGGAAAAAGCGCAGCTTTTCAAAAAGGCGCTTGGATTTTTGAGCCTTCAGATGTCAGTTTTATGGCGTGCAGTGTCAAGATATCATTTGATGGAGTTTTACTTTCGGCTTTGCGATGCACAATGACCCGATGTCGAAGAAGTCGATCAACCGGTGTCGAGGAGGATGAGCAGAGGTCCCGGCGAGAGGTTTAGCTTAAATTTTCATGAAATTTGGCTAAGTGCGGAATTAAACGAGAGTTCAAGTTGAATTTTCGAAAGTGAGTTGAATGGATGCCTTAACTGGAGTTTTGACTGTAGTTAGACTAAACGTTTTCTGGGTTGTCATCTTCAGTTCGTATATTGGCATGTGGAGTGATCTTTCAGTTTGCATGTCGAGTTAACTAGTTTGCATGTTCAGTTAACTACCTTGCATGTTGAGTTAACTTGATTGCATGTTAAGTTTAACTGAAGATTACCACTAAAAGTCAACTGAAGTTTGCATGCGTGGTGATTTTGGTCAAAATTGTGAAGATTTTAGTGAAGATGACGCTTCATCAAATGTCAACTGAAGTTCAAAAGGGACGAATTGAAGCATGAAGCATTATTTTGTGAAGCATGAAGCATTTTTAGTGAAGTATGGCGATTTTGAAGTTGATAACTTCACTCATGAAAAGGGTCGCTATTTTTAGTTTTTGAAAAGTGAAGCAAGATATTGGTGAAGATGGCGCACTTTTCAAGGCTATGGCAACTTTAGTTTGAAAAGGGTTGCTATTTTTAGATTATTTTGATTAAAGCATGAAGTTGGCGCATTCTTGAAGGCCAAACTGAACTTCCAAAAGGCTAGCTATTTTTAGCATATTTATTGCATGAATAAGGCGAATTCCTTATCTCATTCTTATTGTTAACTAAAGTTTGCAAAAGGGCACGCCTTAGGTCAAGTTGATGAATCCAAAGCAAGGTTGAAGATGGCGAATTTGATAAAGATGCTAACTGGAGTTAAAATCGCATGGATGAGTTTAACTGAAGACTTGAAAGGAAAACCCTAATGCGTCCACTTATTGAGCTTGTTCGAGTTCCAGTTAACTATTATGAGGTCCAATGAGAAGCCAAGCGCCATTTTTAAGCATGCTTTATTTAGTGCGAATTTTCTATGATGAAATTCTATATATTTCAAAGATGGCGTCCATTATTGTATCATCTTTTGCTCTGAAGCTTGTATTCTTTTGAGCGACCAGCAAGCTTAAGGTGATTCAGGTGTCCGTTTTCAGCGTTCTTCGAAGCTACGAGCTCAGATTCTTCAGAAGAAGTCAATTCTAGACTTTATTTCTACTTTGCATGCAGGTTTTATAAAGATTCGAAGAAGAGATTTGCAGATTTTTCAGAAGCAGACAAGCAAAACTTTCTATCTTCTGTCTTATTTCTTCTATTTCTCACCTTAGGTACTTTCTTCGCATGCCAGAGTAATTCAACACATTTTCAGAATCTGTTCATCTGGGTTCTCATATTTCAGCGTTTGCAACAAGACCCACTTCTTAGATTTTTTCGAGAAAATCGCCCCGTAGCCTTCATTCTGAAGCTCTGAGCCTTTTTCCGAGAATTTCTTTGCATGTGGGCTTGAAACACATTTTTTCCAAAATCCAGCTATCTGGGTTTGTTCAGAATTCAGTTGTGTACAAAACCCATGTTCCAGAATTTCTTAATTTCTTAAATGAAGCTATTTTAGCAGCAATCGAGTTTTGAAAGTTCTTCCAAGTATATTGACTTTACGGTCAAAGTCATCATTTTCAAAATGCAGTTCAATCTCATTAGTTACAAGGTGTCGGTCCTTACACATAATTTCATCAAAAGCGTCGAATCTGAGAGACACGAATCATGTTTATCCGGTGGTCAATACGGCGGTTTGAGAGAATGTTAGCAACAATTGATGAAAAGAATCTTGGCGTTAAGGTTCTTGTATGGCATCCATTCCAGTTACTATCTTCGATCTTGAGTTCGTACTTGCTTGTATTAAGCATTATGACTCGTCTTCACGACAGATCAGATCGGTTGATGGAAGAGTGGTTTGCAGTCTCAAGCCGAAGGACATAGAGAAATGTTTTGCTATTCCTCCTCGTTCAAATAACTTTACTGTTGTTCTTGAAGCTTGTGAGAAGATATGGGATGCTGATCATCAACGTTCACAGAGAAAAGTTGCTCAGAAATGGTTGACAATTCAGAAAACTAACTTGCCTAAGAAGGTTGGTCGTGGTGAATTTAAAGGGGAAGTTGCTGTTTTGATAACCTTACTCAATCGAGTTACCGGTCAATCAGATGCTAATACTTTCCGTCCATGGATGTTTTACTTGATTACCAGAATTCTTGATGGAACAGAGCGTTTTGATTGGGCTATGTTGATTAGTGATTGCTTACATCAGCAAATTACTAACTTTCTCAAGTACCACGAGTTCCATATGATATCCTATTTGGTCTACTTGGTTGCATTTCAAGGTAGCTACAGACTTCTTAAAACCAATGGTACTCTCGGTGTTCAGCGTATTCATGAGTATTATCCACAGCTGGAGTTCTCTCAATCCGAGCAAAACTTCCAAGCAGTGAATGATCACTTTTCCATGAGAACCGTGAGAGATCTTGATGATGAGATGCACATTCGTATTTCAGCCGAGGCCAAATCAGCAATGGAGACTTGGGCAGATTGGTTCATACAGTTTCCTACTTTTACATACATCCGAGTTTATGGTTATGTTGGAGAGCCTCTGATGTTGCCAAGATATCCATCAGACAAGATTGTCTTTATGGAATTCCTCAGGCAAATGCAGCATGTTCACTTCTTTCTTCGTAGTCGTCATAAGGCTGCGGCAAATTTTCCATTCTCATTGGGAATTTTCACATGTGATGCTGCGACAGACGCCAGGCATATGTCTACTGAGATTGAAAGGTTCAAACTCAAGCCTTATACTGAGAGGCGTTCCTATGATCCTCTCGGTCATTATGCAAATCGGTTAGAGCGAGGGATTGCACATGCGCCAGCACTTGAAGATTTCTGGGCAAATTGTGAAGATGAATTCGAGGTTCGTCGTCGTCATTACTGTAGACTCACTCTTGGACAGCTCTCTGATTATCTGTCAGTAGATGTTGATGGTCTATCCGATGATGATGGAGAAGTTCTTCTCAATTCTTATGTTAA
>VDFB02114367.1:0-13325 GCA_007258455.2 Sequoia sempervirens
CCATGGATTGTAGAGCATCTTGTAGCTCCAACATCCTCTCCAACAAAATAAAATAGCTAGCATATCTCATTTCAACTGGTTTGAGGAATTCTTTCTTTGAATAAGACCAAAATAGTGCAAGTGAAGTGTGATGGTTATATACAAACATTTGTATGTCTACAGCTTTGGCCACTGCTACCTTCACCCAATCTATTTCTCTAATGTCTTTCAAAGCATTATTCAAAGCATGTACGCAACATGGAGTCCAAAAGATGTCTATAAGCACTCTCAATCATCAAACCAGCTAGCTTGCAAATATAGGCTGAATCTATCACAACTTGCACAACATGGAAGATCCAACCTCCTCTATGGCCTCCTTCAAAATGGCAAACTGGAAATCAACATCCTTAGGTTTCCTAGAACAATCAATAGCTCTAAGAAAGTATGAACCAGTAGGGCATGTAACAATAATATTAATGAGAGACCAGTGTTGAATATTAGTCCACCCATCCATGACAATGGAACAACTAGTCCTAATCCATGTTTGTCTCATCTCCTCCATCAACATGTTCACTTTTGAATATTGTTTGTCAAGGAGGGAGGTACACAATCTATGTTCTCCAGGGGGAGCATAAGAGGGTCCAATTGCCTATGCATCTCCCAACATAGCTTTGAAATAAGGTGACCTTGCCAAATGAAATGGAATAGCATGGGCATAAAAGAATTTGGCTACTGAATCATCGATTTGCTCATGTTTTTGCACATTCATTTACCCTATCAGTGTATTTTTTTCACCTGCCTTCTTCCCTTTTTCACAACTCTCTCCAATTGATACATTGGAATAGTCATGCAAATCACTAGATGCCCATTTCTTATTGTGAGTTGTACCAATGATTTTGTCCTCACCCACTCCAACCAATTTTGCCATTAAAACTTGCCGTTCCAATGTTATATCTTCACAAACTTGAACCCCATGTCCACTCTCACCCAACAGATGGGTTCTAATCTTAGTATAGCTCCCATGGTAATCAGTTTTACAAATATGACGAAGCCAATGCCTGCTGCCCCTTGATTTTTTACCCACAGTTAAATTGGTGGCAAATTGAAGCAATGATTTTTTTGGGTTGAAAGGGCCTTTTGCAAATTTTTGAAGATCAAGTTCAAGGCATGCAAAACGGTCTTGTGGACTTCCAATAGAAGTTGTTTTTACATTTTCAGATTGAGAAGAAGGGTTTAATTCTTCAACTTCATTTTCACTACCCTCGTTCATACTTTCATCACTGTTGTTGTCCATTTTGCAAGGGTTTTATAATTTGAAAGTTGTAACAAAAATATAATAGAATTTAAAAAAAATTTAAAATAAGAACTTCAAGTCTTCAAGATAATTTTTTTTTTTTTTTAAACTAAAAGTAAAAGAGGAAAAAAAATGGCATAACAATTTGAATCAACATACTTGTGCAAAGTTGAAGCAGCAACAAAAACAGTGTGGTCGCATGTCCCTTCCAAATAGCAGAATTTTTTTGAAGAATGGAAACTCACGCTAGAAGTAACAATGTATGCTGTAACAATATCCAAACTCCAAAAGGAAGAGGTCACCTAGCTGAAACCAATCCTCACGCCCAACAAAACATTCAACATTGCTATTTATCAGTTTAGTTGGCTCTTTTTTGCTCCTGTGTTGGCTCTTTTCTCATTCGTGTGGCTCCTTTCTGCTCCTGGGTTAGCTCTTTTTTCACCCATGTTGGCTCTCCTCTACTTGCGTCGACTCTTCTCTTTCAATGCTGAACTCCAAATGGCAAATATTAATGAAAACAAATGTAAAGTCTCAAGTTTCACTAAGGAAATTTAGGTTGAACGTTTAAATTTTTAATCGATGCCATATGTTATAATGTATCATTGGAAAACATTTCGAATGGGGATTAAAACAACTAATTTGTTTTAACTTTTACCATTCACTAAAATCACTTGGGGGTTGAAATGACTAGTCACTATTTTATTTCAAGATCAAGCATTCACAAAAATAAAAAATCAAAGTAATTTTTATTTAACTTAACAAAAATCAAAGCTTTTTTAACTTTGATGCCATGGGGGATGCTTGGGCGTTTTCGATACAGTTGGGGATCATCTAGCCATCCCTTGGCCGTTTCGGGGATGTCTAGGCATCCCCTTTCATTTTGTAGCCGTTTCCTTTTTTGGAGAAGCGTTTCCTGACGTTTCTCAATTATCGAAAATTGGAGGGGACAACTAGGGGACGTCCCCTGACTTCCCCCCGTTGCGAAAACGCCACATGGGATTGGGATGTAGGGTTTTGGGGGGGGGACGTGTCCCCATGTAACACAGTGAAATTACAGTCAATATTCATATTGCTCCTCATTGAGAGCATCAAAGTCAATTGGCTCAATTCCATTTGAACCACAATCAGCTATATTGTCATTCCCACCAACCATGTCATGTGTAGAAGTTGCCTCATCTATAGAGACTTTGGCAAGCTATGCAGCTGTAGCGTCTAAGTAGGCACATGTAGGAGTTAGATCCCGATTTTTCATCACCCCCTCATTGTAATCAAGTCTCTTATGTGACAAGAGACACAATTGGAGTGCACAAAGACCAAATACTCAGCTTTTTTTGCACCTCATTGCTTGTGCTTAAATGAGTGGATAAAGGAGAATGTACTCCAATTTTACTCAGTTGAAGAAGAACTCGCAACTTGTTGAATTTGCATATAACATTTACAATTACAAAGCATAAATTATAAATAATAAATTTATAATATATAATAGCGACTGAAAAATGAGAGTTAAAAAATAAAAAAGATGCATACTTGAAAGAGACTTTTTATTGCAAAAGGTTGCAAGTAAATAGAGCCTTGGTCATGTATGTATCACCATTCATGAGCATCTTTTTGTACTTGTCTTGAAGAGCTCAAACATCATCATTCTTTGAAGATATGAAGTGGCCAAACTCACTCAAGGAGTCAAGAAAACACTTCGTATATCTACATCTGCAAATATTCCTTTGAATGCAGTCTTGTAGTTAGTAGTCGTTAGTCGGATATTTTATTTTGTTGTCGGTCGTATCGGCCTTGGTCGTAGGCCTACCAATTGTCAATAACACTTATAGATTAATAAAGAATAATAATGTCATGTAATTTCGGAAAACATGTTCGACATTAATGTTATAAAAGACAAGCAGCTATGAAACGCCGCGGTTTGTTATCTAACCACCGCCGAGCGTTATATGTAGTCGGTTGGGATAGTCGGGAAAGAATGAGGAATGAGTCCTTGTTGCCGATGTTGATACTGTAAGCATTGTGATACTCTTTTGTACATGATATTTCCTGAGAATGAATAAAGCTTTTGGCATTTTACTATGATATCTTCCAGTTTACTGTTTTATTCCATGTTCTGCTCATTACCAGTTTGCCAGTAGTCCGTCAGATTAGAATTACATTCCGTAGGCAAACATTTGGTGCCGTTGCCTGAACGGACTAGGGCATCATCCACCATGACAGCGTAATGGGTCAACCAGCGGAAGAACCTATAAATGCTAATGAGGAACGAGAAGACTCATTGACAGAAGATTTGGTAAATTTGTGGAAAATCTCGCTCCGTGACCACGTACGTAGGGAATCCCACATTCGGGAGATCCCTGAGGAAGTCATCTGGGATTGGCTGGAAGTGAACGACGAGGTGAACCACCTCCTGAACCGCATGCCCAGGTTGTTGGCCCGCCATTTCATTATTCTGCAAGACTTGCGAGAGGAAGAAGCCCGCGAGCGCCGAAGGCAGCAAATTGTGCAACGCTGTGAAGACCGAAACAAACGTGAAGAGGAAGAACGTGATACTAGCCGGCGTCGTACTTCCGGCAATCAGCAATGATCGCTTGAACAACTAAATGCCCGTACGGCCGAACAAAGATAGGAATAGAGTACCTGACGGGCACGGTACTTCGGAAGAGCAAGTTCGGCGATCACTCAGACTGCAAGAGCAAGAGAATCGGCGAAGACGACTAAGGCAAGTCGGTAAGGAACTAGATGAGGACTTAATTGAAATAAACCAGAGCATAAAAAGAACATATGAAAATTTGACAAGAATAGACACGTCTATCGAACGAGCACACCACAGTTTGATAGAAGGAAGGGACGAAGACCCCTTCAGCACTCCACATACAGAAAAATATAACCTCTATGACAATGAAGATGCATTGAATAGTAGCATCAAACGATTTCGAGAGTTGTCACTCTCGGACGACGACGCAGAGTTAAGGAGGGGAAGGCCAGAGCTTAAGACCCCAGGGCAGAGAGAGCATCGGCGGGATCCTGAGGAGACCCACGGTGTTGCGGACGCGGACGGAGGACGTGGCAGTGACTCGTACGTGGCCGAGAGTGCTGGTGACGCACAGGGACGTAGCGAGGAATCCACTAGTCTAATCGGGTCCAAAACACAAGGAGGTCAACAAGGAGGTCAACCGGTAAAGATGGCTCATCCGGATCGGCAAAAGTTGCCAAAATTCATGGGGAATGGCTCTGAGGATCCTGTATGGCATTGCAAGACATGTGAGACAATCTGGATAGCCAGCGGGCAGGATGACCCCGATCAGTGGCTAAAGGCATTTCCAGCAACACTCAGAGACAGTGCCATTGATTGGTACTCGGAATTGGACCAAGCGCAGAGAGCCACATGGAGGGTCCTGAAGCAAAATTTTGAAGCAGAGTTCAAACTCCTACGGGACGATAGTGAGATTGTCACAGAAATATATCATACCAAACAAGGAAAGCATGAGAATGTACGGACCTACAACAGGAGGTTGAAAGACTTGATAGGAAAGTTGGAGGCACAGCCGGCAGATGGTTTAAAGAAACGATGGTTCATCGAGGCTTGCTTCCGTCATTAAGAAAGAAAATGAAAGCCGTACCTCTTTTGTCGTACGTCAAAGCATACAATCGGGCAATGGACATAGAAAGTGAAAATAAAACATCCTCCCGAGGGAAAAAGAAGACAGATGACGAGTAGAGTATGGACGATAGCGACGGTGAATCCAAGATCAGCATAAGCACCTCGTGAAAGATATGATGTAATGATGAAAGAATTGAAGGCCGAAGGCGAGAGTAACAATGAGAAGCCGTAGAACTGCGGGTGTACGGATTGCAATGGGGAAGGTCACACGAAGGCGAACTATCCCAAGAACTTATTCTGCAATATCTGCCAAGTGATGGGACATTCCGTCAAGGAATGCCCATACAACTTAAAAGCCAGAAGTGCACAAGTACTCTTCACGCAGGGAGAACCGTCGACAACGCCGAACACACCACCAAAGCCCCAGTACAATAGCAATGCATCCCCTGGAGGTTACCGAAGCAATAGAAGTCCGAGAAACATGATACAGTACGATGCAAAAGGAAGGCCTATGATCCAATGCAGGAAGTGCAATGAATGGGGCCACTTTGCCAGGGACTACCAGAACGGTCAAGGTTCGGGAGGGAGACAGGTAAGGGTGTGACCAAGCGATCATGAAGATAACGAATGCCCGAAGCAAAAGGGTATCCATATGCTGGACGTAGAAGAACAAGAGGTACTGGCGATCACCAGAGCATAAGCAAAAAAAGCCACTTACCTAGATCCATGTACAGAGAAACAAAGGATGAAGGAAGCAAAACTGAAGTGGAACTGGGCGATGGCTTAAGGAAAAACAAAGTACCTCCGAGAAGCCGAACCTCTCGCTACCGGCGAAACTAACATCATACTCCACGTGTACCGCACTTCACCATATCGACAAACCGGACTCTCCGCATCTATGCTGTAGCTTGGGACTGGCGATCACAAACGTCGTCGAGGATGGCAACCCACCGCGATTGGAGGAATGAAGGAACGAATTGATACGAGAACCGCCACCGTACGGTGAACAAACAATCGACCCGGTATTGCTCACATCGAACATTGGGAAGATGCCAGCGGTCGTGCATATGGAAATCAGAGGGAATATCTTGACAAATACTATCATCGATGGAGGATCAGGAGTCAACGTACTACCCGAAGACACATGGAAGAGTCTTGGGAAGCCTACACTCTGGCCGCCGACATTCCAACTAGTTGGCGCTGATCAACATGGTATCAAGCCGTTGGGAATGTTGATGGCGCAGAAGGTGATGATCGGGACACAACAGTTTTTGCTAAATTTTGTCGTCATCCCATTACAGAGGAAAGCGTACGATGCACTACTTGGGAGAGGATGGCTGATAGCGGCGAAGGAAAATCATAATTGGAAGAGGAACACACTCTCGATCGAGAATAATGGGGGGAAGTATGTCATCGACTTGAAGAACCAGGCCGTGAGTGAAGAATTGGCTTCCTCCGGATCTGAATCGGATGGAGGTGAATCGGTTATGGACGAAGGAAGGAAAGCTATGGAACCAAACATTGAAGGCGTACTTGAACTCGAGAGTTGTTCGGAGGATGACAAGTCACGTAACGATCCCATTCATCGCGACGGAAGATCATGAAGTGGTTCCACGAGAGTGCAAACATGCTACAACGGAAATCAAGGGAAGAAGAGTGGCCCGCCCAAAACCGCAATGAAAGTATGGAGTAAAGCGAAGAGTCTCAAACTCCGATCTCAGCCTGAACAGACGCAGATGAAAAATTAGGTTGGAATTAAAACAGTGCATGAAAAATTAAAAATTAGAAAAAGAAAGTGGATGAAGAGAGAAAAAAGAGATGAAAGGGAAAATGGAAAAGAAGAGAGAAGGGAGGAGAGAGAAAAAGAACGGAAGTTGGAAAAAATAAAAATAAATAGAAAAGAAGCTATGAAAATAAAAGAAAATAACGGAGTAAGTAAAGGAAAACAAGGCGTATGGGAAGAAAAAGAAAAAGAAGAGAAAAATAAAAGAAACGAAAGAGAAGTCAGAAAAGAAAGCAAACGAAGGAAGAAAAAATTAAATAATAAATTAATTAAGTCGGCCATCAGGAGAAATATTAAATTAAGTAAAGTGAGGCAGATTAAAATAAACGCCTGGAGAATTAAAAAACCTGTACGGCCAAAAAGGAAATTGACTGAGGAGAGTAAAAGGCGAAAGGTTAAGGGAAAGAAGATTAAAATAATAAAGAGATGCCAAAACCCGAAGAGGAAGCAAGGCGTACGGCCAAGGGTGAAGGAAAGTAAGGAAAAAAATGAAATAAATATTAAACCTCAAATCGTACGGCCAATTGAACAAGCGACAGGTAGGAGACAAAATCACAGAGGAAAAGAAGGGAGGAAGAATTTGCACGAATTTATCAGTTGCAGAGGCGCACAAGGCACAGAGAAGGAAGTCGTACGGCATCAGGGATTCTATACTCAGCACAATTCGCCAGGGAAGGACATTGTACGGCATCTAAAAGACTTCAAGGCCGTACGGGGTTCTATTTCTCAAATAGTACGCCAAGGGTTGAAGCCTGTGGAGAACGTACGACACTCACCAATCGTACGACACTCACCAATCGTACGGAACTCAGAGCCTGACATCGTACGGCATCCAAGGAACTCTCAAACCATACGGTATTTTCACATTTCCCAGTATTCATTCTATTTGCCAGTAGAAATCGTACGGCGTCTGCAAGTTGAACATTTCACCAGGATTTACATCGTACGGCCTCTGCAAGTTGGAAACTTTGCCAAGATTTACATCGTACGGCAAGTAAAAATTGAAAGCTCGGCCAAGTTCTGCACCGTACGGCCTTTGCAACTGCAAAATTTTGTGAAGTCCTACATCGTACGGCTATTCCAGACTGAAATTGGTGCCAGGGTTGAAATCGTACGGCAGCTCAGTGAAGTCCCAGTCGTACGGCATTATTGCCTCAGGAGATTTCGTACGGCCTCAGCACTGCAGGAGAATCCGTACGGCATCAGCATTTTAGGGGAAATTGCACAGAATTCACAGTACTTCCAGATCGTACGGATTTCAGAGTATCTTCAAACCGTACGGCTTCAGGGTTCCACAGTCGTACGACCATTCATCCAAATCGTACGGCCTTGGCAGATCATTTGGCAGTTCGGCAGTTTGGCAATTTTCGGCAGTTCGGCAGTTTTTGGCACTTCGGCAGTTCTCACCGACAGTTCGGCAGTTTTTGGCACTTCGGCAGTTCTCACCGACAGTTCGGCAGTTTTTGGCACTTCGGCAGTTTCCACCGGCAGTTCGGCAGTTTTCATAGTTTCGGCAGTCTCGAGAGTTATAAAGTCAGCTGGAATCACCGAACTGACAGAAAGATGGACAAGGGCAAGAAGGCTATGCAGCACCAGCCAAAGGTAGCCTCGGCTGGGAAAAGAAAAAGGATGGATGCCGATAATGAAACGATGGCATGGGAGAACCTGACCGGCAATGAGTGCAAGCAATGGTGGCGAAGCACTCCCGACGACCACTCTCTGAAGGTTGCGCTTCGACACGCTCGGGTAGACAAGGCTGTGCTCGTGCCCTTTTTCAATTCTCGGGAGTTCGAGCCTTGGCTGAAGGCGATGGTGGAGAACTATTGCAGGCATACGCACAAGTCAGTCATTGATTACAGAGGTTGCCGAGTGACCGTTTCATTTTGGCCGCAGGACTTTGAGCGGGTGTTCGGCGTCCCAGCTTCGGGAATAGGGGTTAACAAACCCAAGAGAATGACACAGGAACACAAAGAACTGCTGGTCAAGCAAGTGTGCCGAAGCGACCTGTTAGCCGAAGAACAGCATATCATATGGAATACTGGCAATCGAGGCCTCCGGAAGAACCACCTAGCAACGGCAGAATGGAAATGTTTGCTTGACCTAATGAAGTGCCGACTCACAGGGGCTAGCCGAGCGTCGGACATTGCCTTATGGCAGGTGGATTTCATGGTCGGACTTCGAGTTGGCCGAGTATACAACTGGGCGAGGCTACTCACAGAGCGGATACGGGATTTTCTAGCGCAGAGGCATAAGGCCTTCTATATGACTCAGCACGCCATAGCTCTCTTTTTGGATGCCGTGCACACACAGGTGCCCGAGGGCAATTGGGGTCGGTTGCGGCCACTCACTCACCTGGACCCGGGATGGCCTACAGTATTCTACTGGTCGGAACTGGAAGTAAAACAAGCAGGCGAGGGCACAGCCTCGGGGAAAAAGAGGAAACGGAAGGAGGCATCGGTGGAAGAGGAAACATCAGAGGAGGAGGCCTCGGAGGAGAGCGACGCATCTGACAGAGAGGAGCCTATTGACTTATCTTCCTCGCCATCGGAGTCGAGTCCACCGGCCGATGAGGACGTGTCTGTTGCCATCGGGGGTCAGGAGGCAGGCGAGATTGATATACCAGTATTGCAGCCGGCAGGATTTACTCTCCCGGCACCGCCAGCCAGCCAAAGTGCACACTCAGTCACGTTTACCCTCCCTGCTGCGCCAGTCAGAGTCGGGCGGATGTTGAGGGTAGCCGCTTCACTACCGGGAGCATCTCTAGGGTGGGCACCTCTCGCCACCACATCACAGGGGGCACTCACTGTATCGGCGGCAGGTTCCACTGCCTCGGTTGAGATACTGCCAGCGGTTTGTTCTCTTACACCACCGTCAGCATCGACAGCGACAGGAGTGGCAACCTCGGCAACAGGAGCTGGGGGAATGACCGAGGCCACTGAGGAGACGACCTGCCTGTGAGCACCCTCGGTAGCACAAATCGCATAGTTGGTCAGACGGCGGCCTCACTTTGGACGCGGGCCGAGCAGCTAGACCAAGAGGAGAAGAGTCCCTGAGGACAAGGGGATTCCAGGAGGGGCCGACCATTCACACCCACAGTGAGACGCCAGATCGGCTTAATTACACACTTAAGCATCTCTATAGTAGCATAAAGTGCAGGCACCGAGACGCTCATTCGTGAGCTCGCACGGTAGTCGGAACCGCCCAAGAGGAGACAAAACATTGTATACCTTCTGATGATGAGGAGAACGAGGAGGGCGCTTCCACAGAGGGATTTGTCGTGGAAATGTCACAGCCAGACCCGTCGGACCCAGTAGGCACGGTACAGCGATATGTGGAGGAGCTCGAGCACATGGGCAGATTGATGATCTGTGTGGGACAGGTTTCCAGGGACCTGAGGATCGGCCGATCGCCTCTAGTAGGCCAGGAGGTTCACCGCATTCGGGGATTTGTGCAGATGGGGTGTGAGGCGGAGTTTGCACGGATATTTGGCGAGGGGTGGCCAGCAGGAGAGACTCCTGCTATGATGAGAGCCTGGCGGGGTCGGCCACCGAGGCTAGTAGGGCAGGATGCAGGCGTTCTGGAGAGTTTATACTACATCGAGGTCACCGAGATAAGCTTTATTCCGGGATGAAGCCAAGATTTTTCCATAATCGCAGGTAGCGTGATCACGAGTGGATGCCTATAGACTCCTGCAGAGGGTCAAGGATGAGTCTGCTGCGACCATCACGAGCATTCAAAATGACTTGACTGAACAATCTCGGCTTGCCAGTGAGAGGGGAGCTCGATTGGAGGTCTTGGAGCCTCGGGTGGCAGCCCTGGAGGAAGCACAGCAGAAAGAGGCAGCATGGCAACAGCGAGTGAAAGCGTTAGAGGATCAGTTGGCTACAAAAGAGGTGGAATTGGCGGCCAAGAATGTAGAAGCGGAGAAGGCAAAGAACCAACTGATGGAGGCAGCCCGGATGGTAAAGGCAGCGAGGGAGAGGGAGATCCTGGCAGATCGGCAGCTTCGCACACGTACGGAGGAGCTGAGGCGCCTGCGAGCAGAGCATTCTTCCACCACCCCGACGTCATCTGTGCATCCAGGGACGCACTCCCTTTCCCCACTTCGGTGCGACTTTATTTTTGTTTGTGATGTATACCGTCTGGAAGACGACTTTTGGGGGATGATGTTAGTCGGATATTTTACTTTGTTGTTGGCCGTAGTCGGCCTTGGTCGTAGTCGGCCAATTGTCAATAACACTATAGATTAATAAAGAATAATAATGTCATGTACTTTCGGGAAAACATGTTCAGATTAATGTTATGTTAATGTTGTTATGAAACGTCGTGTCGGTTGGTTATCTAACCACCGCCGAGCGTTATATGTAGTCGGTTGGGATAGTCGGGAGAGAAGAATGAATGAGTTTTTTGCCGATGGTTATACTGTAAGCATTGTGATACTCTCTTGTACATGTTATTTCCTGAGAATGAATAAAGCTTTTGGCATTTTACTATGATATCTTTCAGCCATCAAGCTTTATTCCATTTTCCCGCCATTACCGGGCCAAGGTTGAGGCACGTCAGATTAGAATTACATTCCGGTAGGGAAACGCGAGCAACCTCTTCATCCCTATATAGTGCCACCATCTTTGGAAAACAAAGTATCTTTCAGCTATAATATTTTGGAGACAAAGCAAATACCAAGAGATGCAAGGGTTTGGTCATCTTGTTCCAATAGTCAACAATGATCTTTTGCACCCTTTTCAAAAATATTTCTGTGCAGTCATCTACCTTGGCTTCTCTTATGGTTCTTTTTTTTCAACCATGGAGTCCATGCCATCATCAATTTCACCCAAACATGGGCGATTTGTATCAGCATACATAATCATGATGGACTTACTGAAACTCAAAACATATTCTACACGAGCTCATCAATCATCATCTATGATCAATGCTTAGATTTTTTGGGCTCTCTTTGCACTTGATTGCTTCCATGCACCCCAAAGAGTGTTGATGACTATATCACTCAATACGTGTTGCATCTTCACAAGTCATCTTAAGATGATTGTGTGATGCAAATTGAGTCTTGACAACCTAACATGGTGTAAAAAACAAATTAAAATATTAAAAGGTAGATGACATGACACATATAAAAATAAAATAAAATTTAAATTACCTTCAACAACTCCAAGTTGGAGAAGGTTTTGAAGATGCTTTGTGCTATATGATGATTAGTCACAAACATTTGAATCTCCTCAGCCTTTATGTATATTTCTTTGACCTGCTCGATCTTTGTGCCGATCTTTTGCAATATCAAGTTGAGTGAGTGGATATCACATGGTGTCCAAAATATATGCCCATACATAAGCTCCACTATTGAATCAACTGCCCTACAATTTTTAGCATTGTTTGTTATAACTTGGATAACATTTTTGTGGCCCATCATTTTAATGGATCGTATAAGGATATTGCCAATGAAAGTTGCATCCTTCACTTGCCCCTCACAAACTATTGCCTTCATAAACATCAAGCCTTTAGGGGACAGTGCAATGGCATTGATTAGTGGTCTCTTTTTGCAATCTTTTTATCCATTAGAAATAATGGACACACCTGATTTGGGCCATGTATCCTTGATTGCTTTCAATGATATTTCTACTAAAGTTTTCTTTTCATACCCAAGACTAATGTAATCAACAAATGTATTAGCAATGGCTGTCACCATATCTTGCCAATATGATGGTTTAACAAGGTTGAAAGGAAGCCCATTGCTATAAAATTATAAATGCTACAAATAATGTTCTCATTTGCAACCTCCCTTACTTCGTTCTTGAAGGCATTCTCCAATGAGTATCTTTTACATGAAAGAAAGGGGTATTCTCTTCTTGGGAAGATGGTGGCATGAAAGGATGCGTGCTAGCCGGTTGTAATAAGCCACTAAGATCTTTCTACAATCCTTTTTTGGCAAGAGGATGTGTTCTTTCCTTTGATCTATTTCTTACCATCTCGGCAGCCTCTTGTTCTTTAAATTTGTTGTTTTGGCAACCCTTTTTTATTCAGCTCTGGACAAATTCATATTCCCAAGAAAAAATAGCATATATGTGAGCTTTCACTCGATTGCACAAGCTCTTATACTCATTTCCACATTGGCTACAATGCCAATGGTAACCCCCACCACTAGGAAGTTGTCCAATCATGGTTGTATGTCGCCAAAGAGGTGACGTTGCATCAAATTTAAATGAGCTTTATGCATGTGGGGCAATTGAACTAGTACTACTAGGTACTAGCCAATCTATACGACCATAAAAAAACAAAAAACATTACAAATTTACATCCCTAAACTAAAAAAATTAAAAAAAAAGCAACATTATAACCCTTGTATTATGTATAAAAGGTTCTTTTTTTTTCAAAACTTCGAAAAAAAAACTTGTAAAAATTTACAAGATTCACTCACCTTTGGTAGATAATCCTTGTGTAGCTCTCTCTCTCCCTTGTAGCCCTCACCTTCAACGAAAAATGCAACAACCTTCACAAAACAACAATGGCAACTTGAAGCTAAAAATGTTGTTTTAGTCACCTATGTTTGTGAATTGAGGCAAAAAGAGTTCAATGCCCTCACTTTAGAGAAAACCTATACTTTTAGGATACTTTTGGCTTTAAAAATTTTTAAAGTTTTTTTTTTTTTGCAATTT